>VYZP01054045.1:0-13570 GCA_013400635.1 Hypocryptadius cinnamomeus
CTGGTGGTTTTGCAGGGTGAAGACTCTCCAGTAGTTCACTAAACCAGCTTTGTCTTACCTGTCTACTTTTCTAGTAAAATGTAAAGCAGATGGATTGTGGATTTTTGTCTAGCTATAGTAAATCTATCTGGGAACTAACCCTGGAACTAATCACTTGTATTTTTCAAGTCTGTGTGCCTAAAATTAAACACCTGCATCCACATCAGTCACTTCAGGCACTGGAAAGAAGAAATAGGTCTTGTTTTTCAGAGCAGTTAATTCAATGACAGGACTTGCAAGTACCAAGGTAACAGTTACTAGCAGATGAAACTTCTCAGCACTTAGAAAATTCAGGATTCCAGGAAAATTTTCAACAGGCATGTTTAAATGTTTGGGCCACTGTGTTTCTTTATAATGAAGATTTTCTTCCTTTTCCTCTTTTTAATTCCTCCACACAATTATTTTAGGGATTTTTCCTTCCATTTGGTCTCTTTTCCAGTTTTTATTAATCTAACTTATTGTTACTAAATCACAGGAGAAGAGAATAATGGAAATATGGCTGAATGGGATATTAAGAGATTACCGAACCCATCATTTTTTCCTGCTGAGGGACACCAACTAAAGCCAAGATGTGCAACAGAGCAAAGTAAAAGGTTATTCCTCCCATTTTAGCTTGGGCTGAGTATTCATGACTCTACTGCCAGAGAAAGGTAGTGCTACCAGGAGGTCACAAAGGGACACAATCTGAAAGAAAACCAAGTTAAGAAAACCAAGTTAAGTGGCAGCGTATCTCCTCATTACCTCAAAACTAGGAGACCTCAGCTTCAATGCTAACTTTTTTTTTGCCTCTCCTCATAGTCCTATCCCAGTTTTAAGGCACTGCTGGGAGCAGGTACCTTCAGGGCTTCAGAAGGACACAAAGAGACATGGCCAGCAGGTTGGGGATGAGACTGGGGATACATGAACACCAAAAGAAGGTACACATACTGGAGACTGGTGGAAGAGGGGACAAGGAGTGATAAGGCAGGCAGAGTAAACTGGCAAAGAGCTGATGTTGGTTACACTGGAACTATTTCCAGAAAAGGCTGGAGATGGTCAGATTTTTTTTTCTCTTCTCCATAACAGGTTCAGCTTTATCTGAGTATTCTTGAAAAGCATTTGCCTATGGAAGTAGCATAATAGTTGTAGGCATTTGAGAACAGTTTAAGCAACTTATTCCTTACTTTACTATCCTTATTAATCATAAAGTTTTCTCAGATATGCCTCTCCACAGCCTCTCTACTGTTAGTGCCATTGCCTTCTGAAAGAAGTGTTTTATTTCTGTAATGGTAGTCAGAGCACAGTATACTCTCACTTTGTTTGCAACGTTTCAGCATCTCACTCAAGTCATTCTAGTCTTTGACAGTGTCTTTGATGTGTATTGGCATGATGTTAATGGTCCAAGTTCTTTCTGGCATTGTGACAAATTAACTTATGAACCTAATATTTCAAACTACCTCATTTTCTAAAGCTAGATTACAGGTTTCCAAGAATATCTAGAATCTTGGAAAGAATGTACATTTTATTAATTGAAAGCATTAAACAATCAAAGAGTATTTATATATATGTATATATACCTTCTTGCCATAAAGCATCACTAAATAGATACATACACAACTCGAGGTTATGAGACTTTCAGCTTTGCTTGAAACCCTAATAAATTAATAGAAATTTAAGGTACCACTTCCACCACAGTTAAGGTAGAAATTGAGAGTGCTGGTTACTTGCTAGTGTTACCTGTTGGCCAACAAAAGTGGCAGGCACTGTCATGAATGTTTTCATGGTGAGTAATGTGCTGGTCAGGTAGCTGAATTACTTATGCTCAACTGCACTGCTAAGCAATGGGTCAAGGTTGGTGGTGTGAATGAGCAAGTGCAAGCTTGTTTCTGAACAGATGTGTAAACCAGTAGTGTCTTGTCTGTTTCTTAAACGGTATTTTTTATTTCCCACCCAGACCAATTACTTCAAAACCACTTCACTCCATCACTTCAGATAATGGTGAGCAAGTTCTTTTCAAACAGCAAAACGTGGTCAAAGCAAATGTGGCAAACCCCATTTTGGAAAACGTCTGTGAGGTCCACTCTGTGCTCATATTACTGTTTGGGAAGTGCTGCTCTCTTAGTTCTGTTACTGAAGAGAGAAACGGCTTTAAAAACAAAAAAAGAAAGAAATAGCAGTGAAATATGCCAGAAAAAATGTTGAGATGTGCATTTTAGGAACATCTTAGTGTGTGATAGTCAGCTACCTGCGAGTGAAAAAGAGGATAAGGCCAATTAGATTAGGGGTGATAAAAAGCACTGCTGGCTTGCTTTCATTCATTCCAGGACACAAAGAACGTGAAACCAAGAAGATCTCTTAGTTCACAGCAGCAGAACAATGGCACCTAGAGAGTACATGAAGCAGACACCCTCCCTAGCAGTTTCCTCTGCTTTTTAAAGGATCAGAGATTCAGCCTGAAGAAATTCTGCTTAAAGGTAGCATTCTCACCTGTTTAATTTCTCCAGGCTACTATTGTGGACAACTGTCTTGATTCAGTCCATTGGCAAGGTGGGACTGTATGAGAACAGAAAAAAATGCAGCAGCTTTTGAACAGCAGCTACAACCTAACAGACTCCAGGCAAATATGGCCTAGGTGAAAAGCAGCAAACGTTGGAGAGCTGAGTTGTGCCATCACAACTCTGCCATCAGCATGCTTATAGTTCTTTATATTTGAAAGGAGTTGTCAATTCATATCTTTGGTGGACTGTGGAAAAGAACATTGAATGTAGTCTGGTACCTCAGGATGCTGTGGTTGATAGTGAGACCTGGGGCTTAGTGCAGGATTAAAGGAGGAAGTGGATGATACAGATATATTTGCCTATCATAAAATGTTTGAAAGCAAATCAGATGACTGTTGTAATTCAAAGAGTGATATGGAAGGTCCCAGGGCAGACATCTGTTGAGAAGCTCCCAGGAACCAGGCAGGAAACAGTCATGTGCAGGATTCTCTAAAAAGTGAAAAGGGGGTTGTCTCTCAGAGGGTAACACACTGCATAAACTATTTCATATGCTTACTAACACCATAAATCAGGAGCATTGAGACCCTTTAGCAAAGGGCATTTGTAGGCTCCAGATATGTAGTTGTTACTTTTATTAGTTCTGTTCTTTGTTTTGTTGCAAGAACATTGGGAAGCTCAATTATTTTTGTGTTGGTTTCCCTATCCATAATCCAAAGACTAATAGCATTCTATGCTTTAGAGAAATTTGCAAATACTAGTGAATTAAATTGCTTCGCTGTCTGTAGGTTTCATGTGACTTAGAAGTAGGACATTTTGTTCTACAAAGCTTGAGAAATTATTTTCTTGGGAGCAAGCTTCTCATCCTGCTGTAATATGTGAAGAGTATGAAAAAGGATGTTGTTTGCTTAATAATACTTCTCTAAAAGTTGTCAGTTGGGTGAGACTGTGGAGGAATTGGATTTGAGCAATTTTTAAAAAAGTGTTTGAGTGATATGAATGAGATTTGGGAAATTATTAATTCTCATCTAAATTAAATAAACTTCCTAGTTTTGCTAGGAGCCAGGTTATGTGTGATACTTCCCCATCCAATGAAAAGCAGAAAAAAATGCTTAAGTACCATTTTCATAAATAACAATGGAAGATTAAAATTTCTCCAGTTTTATTCTTTTGGACTGTAGAGGATCCATGTATATCTGTGTTGACTGTGTGTCTCAATTGGCCCACAACACATTAGAGCCTGGTTTCCTTGCCAACCTGTGCTTAAATGTAATGTTTCCTACAACAAAACAACAGTAAGACTGCATGTTTAAAAAAAAAAAACAACAAAAAACAAAACACGAAAACATCAATAACCCCATGTGTACTGAAGGATTGAAGCCTTCCCTTTTATTCTTAATTCTCTGAAAACAAAGCTGAAATTAAGGGCACAGCTCCTCCTTGCAGCAAGGGCTCTTAGACCATTTCCCCAGTATTTTGCTTTTATGACTTTGCAAGACTGAAGTAGCAATAGGTAGACTTGTAGATCACTTGTGAACTCAAGCTCAGGCTGTTGAGATTTTCAATTAAAGAGCAAGGGGGAGCGTAAGAATAAATATATTTATGTTGTAAAACACTTCTCAAAAGCATTCAGGTGACAGATGCTGTAGCAACACATTGGAATAAGGATCTTTTTTCTATTGTATACAGCTTTAATAAGTACTTACTTGGTTTTCTGTCTGCATCGCTCCGGTCGCAGAAGAGAGCCAAACAAAATGTGCGCACTAACTCAGAGAGGTTGGTTCATGCTGCTGTTTGAGGTCAAGGTTCTTTCCTTGTTCCCATATTTCTGCTCTCTGGTCGAGCTCCCTGTTCCCACACTGACATAACAGATACAGATACCTTGGTTCACTCAGCTTCCTTGGCATTTAGCATTTTCACTAAGCTGAAGCACAAAGAATGTTTTTACTCCTGTGAGTAAATAAATGCTAAGGCAATGTCTTGTGATTCCTCTGAAACCTCAAGATGCCTCAGAGCATAACTGATAGATTTGATTAAATGGCACCTGTAAGACTGTTGTTGCAGAAGAATGATTAAGCTTAAATTATCTGAAAGACTGACTCAGGATATAAACAATGCAAGAGCAATTGAGAGACCCTGAATCATGAACTGTGACATGATATATCCTGGAGTTCAATAAGCTAATGGTGCTATTAATGACTAAGCTGAAGCAAGCAGAGGTTTTGTTTGCTTCTGATTTCATGTCTTCCACCCTCAATCTCTGCAGGTGGCTAAACATACAATAGTACTTATGAAGTGGGGGGTAGGGAAATAGAGAAGAGAATAAAGTAGGAAAAGACAAGCAAAGGGATTTATGCTTTTGTTTACATCTGAAAAATTTCCTGACGTCCCTAGGGTAATGCTGTTCACAGGGAGGGAGGGAGGAAGGCCCCCAAGCTCTTGTGGGGGAGGGGGACTAAGAATCAGGGGCAGATAAGAAAACAAAAAGCAGAATGTAAAATACAGCCAAGAGAAAGAGGACTTCTTTTAGACAGGAAAAGGCAAAAAAAGATGTGGGGTTGGGGGAGGAAAGAAGAGATGTCCAAATGGTTGTCAGGATTCTTTATTATCTCTTCGCTAAATTCTCTGATCAGCAATGGCAGTAGTGCACAGAGGTTCTTGTAGGGGAAAAATAAGCCAGTCAGTAGGTTGTTTACAAATTTTTGTCCTGAAATTTTCACGTTTATTGTCACAGAAGAATTTATTGATCAAAATCAGGTAATCCTCCCTCCTCTTAGTGTATAATGATGACAGGAAAAGCTGGATAGCATGCTCCCTTGGAAAAACAATGTTATTCCATAATAAATAAACTGAAATTTCAGTGACAGACCTGACAGGTTTTTTATCTTATTTTCATCATATCTGAAAGAGAGGGAAAGAAGTGGAGTTAAGTCTTTCTTATTGTTTTCCTTAAATTAAATGAAAGGAGTAGGAAGGGGATGGGAGAGAAGAACCCACTACTGAACAACGATGTTATGTCTCCAGTCATTTCTATGGCAAATGAAAGTGCTTCTCAAGGATAAGTATCATAATGAAACTTTATGCAGTGGTCGTAGGGAATTGCTGCCAGAACCAGAGAGAAGTGAATACAAAGGACTCAATATTCATGAAAAGTGCCATTAGGTATTTCAATGTAACAAGCAGGTTTTTCTCCTGTAGTGACACAGTAGTGACAAATGGTTCGTCTTAACTCAGTGTCCTTTAAATCATGACAAAACTTAATACTAAGGGGACAAGGATGCTCACTCATCTCTTAAAGAAAAATGTTAGTAGCCAGGTCCTTATGTTTGCCTTCAAGTTGGCTATGATTATGTAAAAATGTTGGCTGTGTGTGAAGAATGAGGAGATATTCATAATGTGGAACTGTCTCTTTTTATTAGCATTTAAGTAAAGATAAGACTGCCCTGCATGACCACATGCAGACAAAATGAGCAGTGAGAGAGAACACCTTTTTAAATTTTTCCCTACATTAGATTTACCTGATTAGAAGCTGATCAGGTATCAAAATCATAAAGCATTCTCTAAAATGGAAATCCCTAATGGCTTCCTTAATACTGTGAACTGACATGAAGCTTCAGGCACAGGACTTTAGTGTACCTTGGCATCTAAAGAGGGGCTCTCTGGAGAGCAGACAAACAGTGAGAGGGGGCTTCAGAAGTGCTGTTGCCACTGCTATACTTGGTGTTGAGATAGAGCAGGATATTATTGTCTTTACACATCAGAAGTACGGGAGTCTGTCCCCCTTGGTGGGGAAAGCAGGGCATTACTTTGCACACCCATGTCAGAGCTGCTGCATGTAAGGGGTAGCAACAGCCCAAGTTCATCAACTGCTTTTAGCAGGAGATATTTGACTGCCACAGAGTTTGTTTGCAGAATTGGTGCTGGAAACCACATCTTCAATAGAGCCGTCACTCCTGCAGGGAGTGGTGGTTGTTTGCTTTTTTGGCTAGGATGTACAAAAACTGGGAATCTTTTAATCTTTCTGTATATGCAGAGGGCTGTGCCTTAATCCAAACTAGCTTGTGAGGAACTAGAACAAAAGCCAGATAAAGTCTGAGTGCAGATAGTGTTTTCAGTTGCTGGTCAGAATCACCAACATGCAGTAATGCTACTCTGGCCATGTCTGCAGGGGAGGATCAAAAGGAAGCTGAGTGTTAGAGGTAGATTGGACTGAACTGTAGGAATAAAAAAAAAAAAGTCTGCTTTCGAAGTTCAGAGTGCTTCTTAGGAAAGGATGTTTTTAATTATGATGTTGATGTTGTGATAGCTACTGGAAAATCAAATTAGTGCACAGGATATTAGTAAATGTCCATGGTTTTTAGAGAAGAGATAACAAAATAAAGGAACTCTGATGGGATGAAGCTATGCTGGGCCAGCCAAAATCCAGCAAGCTTGAGATCCAACCCTGTGGTTTTCCTTTGAAATGCTTTCAAGTTGAGTATCCAGGAATTGATCTGGGATGCCAGCTGCATCAAGACAGAGTGTCAACATGCTTCAAACACAGCACACATGCAGGGTAACAGAGTTTGCAAAACAAGAAAAAGGCACAGAATTGAAACTGAAATTTGTACTGGCAGATGCCCAAATCTGGTTTCATTTCCTCAGTGTCAGATGCACTGACTGGACACTAAGTTCATTGTAAGCATTCACTATTAGCAGTGCCCCCTATGGACTACCATGTCGCATTTATTAGTAGCTAAGTAGGAAATCATTTGGTGTCAAATGGGTTGTGGGCATATCTTTCTGTTCTCAGGTGAACAGTGCTTTTTTAGGCCAGTATCCTTGTACTGGCAAAGTCCCCTCATGTGCTGTAAGCAATTTTAATTAAGTCTCTTGCTGTAGTTAATTGTCTAGTATACTACCACTGACAGGTAGGCAGGTTTCTATATATATAGTCATCATTTGATTGAGTATCCTGCATGCAGAGTCTGTGTGTGAGTGTGTGTTTACAGCAGCTAAGTGTGTGTAGGCCTCCCAGACCTCTAGATTGCACCTAGCAATGGAGATTTTTGGGAAGAGAGTTTCTATCTATGGTAGGAAAGAGCAAGTTAAGGACTATGCTAAGTACATTGGATGTATAAAATCCATCAGATAAGACAGATTGCATCTAAGGATGCTGATGAAGCTGGCACATGACATTGTAAAGCTAAGTTCTTATCTTGAGAGGTGGCAATCTGGGGAGGTTTCTGTTGACTGGAAAGAGTGAAATGGTGCACTCTTTTTCAAAAAAAGACATCAAGCAAACTACAGGTTGGACAGTATTACATCCCCTAAGCTATGAAAATTTTGACATAGACACTATTTCCAGGCATGTGGAGGATAACAAGGGGGCTGGAAACAATGCAGATTTTGAAGGATGAACTGAAGATGATCAACCTTCAGAACGCCTTCTGTGTTGAAAAAACTGGCTCTTAATGAGGGAAGAACAGTAGATTTATTTTAGCAAAGCTTTCAGCACTGCCTCTTGTAGTATCTCTGTAGCCAAATTTAGGAAATATGAATTACAGAATTACAAAAAGGGAAAAAAAAAAAGGGCTCAAGTATCAGGCTTAAAATTCCAGCAGTATTATCATACTTTAGCTGCAGGCTCACTATACCTAGCACTCTTGTCATGAGCCACTTCTGGGCCTGCCATTACTTCACATCTGCAGTGACAACCTGATCAACAGCACAAAAGGACCTGCCCTGAGGAGCTTCTCAGGTGACACCGACTTGGAGGGAGCTGATGCCAGGATGCTCAAGGCACAGGCTGGGGCTGCAGGCCAGGGCAGCCCTGCAGGAGAGGGACAACAGGGTCAGGAGGGGATCCTTGCCATGCTGGAGGCCAACTATGTCCTGAGCACGAGTGTGGCTGCCAAGCACAGGGAAAGGACGGTGACCCTCAGCCCAGTGGCTCGTCAGGCTTCATCTGGAGCTCCATGTGTCCGGATTTGGGACCTCCTGGAACAAAGCAGGGCCCAAGGGTGGTGCAGCATAGGAAAGAGCAGGCAGGGGCAATGGAACTTTTCCCTTCAAATACCTGCCAGGAGCCACAGAGAAGACAGACTCTTCTCAGAGGTGCATAGAGGAAAAGAACAGGAGCCAACAAGTTGGAGCAAGGGAAGAGCTGTCTCAGAATTGAGGAGAAAAGGTTTTCCAAAGAGGGTAGNCACATCCTTTTCGGGCTTCTGTGTTTAGTATAATTATTTGCAGAGTTGTCCCAGGACTAGACACTTTCAGAGGTTCCCTTCCAATGCAATATTCTCCCCAATTCCTTCGGACATTAATCCTGTGGATGCCTCTAAATACAAGAGAGAAAAACCTCTTCAGTCATAACAGGGCAGAAGCCAGTGACACCATGGCCAGGGACAAGATTCTAAACCAGTTGATAGCAGAGATGAGGTCTCAGGTAGAATGAAGAAAAGGAAGCCTTATCAGAGTATCAATCTTCTAGGACCTTCCAGTAGAAAATTTATAGCAGTAAAGATGAATGGGCAAGTCCTTAGCTTTTGCTTTGTGCTGATAGCCAAAACAGGATCCAATAGACAGTTCTTTTCCAATCCCAGAAATCCCAGGGGTTATTTTACTTTGCCTTTTAACATTTACTGTTATCATAAGGTGGCTCCACGTGTCCTTCTTAAGGTTATATATTTGATAAAGTCATTTTAGAGTGCTCCTGTTTTCAAGCATTTATTAATTTTAAAGCCTACTTAGGGTACTTAGATGCACTGATGTTGCACTATTTTCTCTCCTTTAATTTCTTGGGCATGAGTCTTTCCAACCCTGTGACCATGCTCACTCCCATTCTCCTGATTTGTTGCTGAAAAGTTTGCTAAAAGCACTGTTTATTTCTGTCACTCATAGGGGAGTCTCCCATTTTGCTTGTGGTTTAGTGAGAATAAAAAAAAAAAAAGATATTGTATAAATGTAACTCCGTTTAAAAAAGAAAAGCTAATGCGCCAACATGATGTAATGAGAGCTATTAAAATAATTAGTCCCTATCCTAGGATGATTGCAAAAGGAAATAAGTAAAGAGAATGAAACATATAACAACTGGATTATAAAATGAACAACCAGCATAAAAATTAAGTGATTCAAAAGTTTAAACCAGAATGTGACTGAGTTGCAGGGTAATGTAGGAGAAGAAAATGTAATTGTGCTTATTCCATGGCAGTTTACTGGAACTAAATGTCCCTGAAAATGTCTGAGATGTGTGGATAGTGGTTGTACTTTTCAAAAATGTACCACCGTATTTGATTTCAGGACAGTCAGTGGGTCAAACTTTGCCTAAGGCAATCACAGCAGCTTTAACAATCAAATGCTTAGGGGAATGGGATAAAATGTCTGCTTTCTTTCTTTGACTTGATCTCACTCCTTATTTTATTATTGCCTGCTGGATGGGTCTGTGTTTGTTCGTCCATGCCCAGTGCTGCCTCACACTGAGAGAAGAAAGATGGGTACTGCAGGCTCACCCCCAGTGCCAGCAGTTCCTTCAGCCTCATGGGTCTGGCCAAACACTGTCTCACTCTGGTGCTTCTTCTTGTTGTGTGCTTCTCCTTGTATAATTGTCATACTCTTGCCTTAAACCAGTATCAAACAAGAAGGTATTGTTCTGTTGATGCTGATGGCTCCGTATTAGCAGTGTCAGAGCCATCAGGTCCTGGAAGTGTGTAGTGTGATAACTGTCATAGGCTTCAATATGAATATTGCAATGTGAAGCTCTAATCCTGGTTTACACGTGCTCAGAAAACATCCCTTGTATTGCTGTGGAGTTATTAAGTATATACTGATCAGATGGATATCTTGTAATTTGGAATCTTAGCTCCTTAAATATAAATACTGTTACTATTTATAATATCCTATATAAAACAATTACTTTAGAAATAATCACAAGTCTTATTTTATCTGATGCTGCAGAAGCCTCTGTTCAAAGGTTGTCTTTGCACTGTCAACCTGTGAAAGGGACTGAGGTGTGCCTGGTCTCTCATCCATGGGTCAAAGCAAGCTAGACCAATCCATGGCCCAGAATGTCCATCTGTAACCACATCTTCCCAAAAAAACGTTGTATTTTGGACAGTATCGTGTTCAGTATATAACAATATAATTAAAACAGTCTATTTGGAAAACTCTTTATTGTGTATATTTCCTAGAAAAGAGTCTAGGGAAAAGGATCAGGCTGAAAGATATTTCAAGAATCACAAATAAAAATTCCTAAAGAGCTGAGACCCAAATCTAAAAGGAGATTTGTACGGGCTCTTACTTAGCCCAGATTTTTAAAGGAAAAGAGTGCTTATGCTAATTTCAGGGAAAATAGGCTGTTAAGAGCAAGGCTTTCTGTGATTTAAAAAAATCTAGCACCACCACATACTATAAATAATGGTTCTTACATATTTTATTCCTGAAGATGGAAAGATTATATTAATGCAATAATACTTACAGCTGTGTAAACTTGTCCCGCTTGTTCAGGGTTGTCTTTGAAGATTTAGAAAACACCAATGAGGTGCTTCAATAAATTTTTTGTCTTGTTTAGGGAAGCAAACCAGCTGTGACAGGTTTAATCAGAACTAAACCTTGTTTGAGTCAAATGGAGGCTACAAAACCGAACATGCTGGACAAGTTACAGCACAGTTAAGGCCTGTTCCTTCAGCTGTTGCAGGGTGTGGTGTCTGGGGAGGGGGAGAGTGTCTATGTACGTGCTTACAGAGACTGGATTAAGTATCCCTAGAGCGTAGGAGGCTGGCAGTCATCCTGTATCTACTTGTCTATGCTCCCAGGGAGATCTGCTTCTGGGGATGCTCTGTTTAGCAAGGTAAGCCAGACACCAAAGGGACAGGCCACAAGAGCTCAGCACTGGACTGTTGTTGAGTTGGGCTGCAAATTGTGGGCTGTCAGTTAGTCCAAAGATTTTCAAGTGTCACAAAAGGCAAATACTCATTGCTCTTCAGGGCTTGTTTCCCAGAAATCCAGATAATCTTATTTGGATCATGATTTGTGGGATAAAATAAGTAGCCTTATTTCATTTAAATTGATATGTTTCATTCAAAGTGCTGTACTTTCCCTCTTATTTACATTTAGCCTGATCCTGTAGCAAAATCAGCTCTAGGGGAGGTAGCTACAACCACACTGACATTTACATTTAATTTGTTTATACTGGATCTGAGTTTATGTCTATGCATTTTGCAAGTGGCTGCAGAAGATGAGAATAGCTTTAGGAAGGAGTCTGCATGTTGATGAAAGAGTGAGTTATGTGTTTTCATAACTGTATTCCTGACTCATTATTCACAGCACAAAGAATTCTCTTGTGGCATTCCACTTCTTATGTGGTTAGTGTACCACTCCCACCTCCCAAAAGTCTCAGCCACTCAAAGGCATAATTTTCTAAAGTATAGGCTGTAAAATTAAAGGTTACATTTCAGTTTCACAAGTGAACCAAGTTACCTGTCAGTTTTAGAAGAATGTACACGTGCATAATAGTTCAGAAATTAGACACAGTAAAACCCACCTTAAAACCATCTAGCAATAAAGTTCACTTTTAAACCCACTTAACAATAGAGAATTCAGAAGCTGATACTCTAATCTGAAATTCCCCTTACTGTCCTGTTGTGTATGTTTGACTGTATGTAAGATCAACCAGCATCCTAAATGGGCTCCCCAGCTAGGGGAGTAAGAGCCTGAAGTAAATACAATTAAGCTTGTTAAAACTTTGGGGTTCTTGGCCTTGCATTTTACTCTTTTTTTCAGTGAACATTTGTGAGTAGCCAGGGAGTGCTAAACGAAAGTATTTTATTTGTCAAAATTATTTTTCCACGCAGCCCTCTATGGAATGTTTATTATCCCTGTCACCTTGTAAGTTGGATGCCTTGCAGTTTTGATTTTCACATTCCCATGAATTAGGGAAATAGCTTTATTCTTATTTTATGGCTGGAGGTTCTGAAGGTTCAAGATGCTAAGCACAGTCACCTTCTAGGGTAGCCAGCTTTCAGCCTTCAGTAAATTATACTGGAAAAAGAACTGTAGGCTCAAGGAGTCTCAATTCCCCTGAGAATTCTTTATTGCTGGTACAAGAAGAGCTCTGTATTACTCATTCTTCAGTAACATATATACACGGGATGTGTGAAAGGATCCTACATCAGGATGGGGCCCTTAATTTGGGTCAGGTCAAATGCTCTGGTGACACAGCTGTGGTGACCACAGCACCTCTGCAGAGTGCTTCCCAAAGCAGCCTGCTATGGTGGAGCTCTTGTTGCAAGCAGCGGGGTGGAGAGGGCAGCCTTGTGCACAGGGAAAGCTGCATGTCTTGGAAGCTACAAAATGGAGAGAGCTGATCTGTAGGAAAGACTTAATTTGGTCTGATCCTGTGTGTGATTTGAGGGATTTGTGGAATGTCTGGATGCTGTTAAGATTTTTTGAATGGCAGCCTAAGTGCAAAACTGATGATGCACTACTGATAAAAGGTTGGAGGTTATTCATAGACATTAAGATTGAATTGATGTGTCATTTTAATGGAACTGCCGTATGTTTTCTCTGGTATTTTAATAGTTTGTCTAAACACATAAATGAAATAATTCACTAAATGCAAAATAAATACTTTGAAGAAAAGCTTACTAAATGGAGGAACTTTGAGATCTGAGTCCAACCAATAAATTAACAAGGCTACTTTAAAGGTCTCTTCAAAGTGGTGTTTCACAGATTTTGAAATTTGTCCTGTTTTGCTGCAGAGGCGAGGGGACCTTATCAATGAGGAGTTTGATTGCTTGGAAAAGGGTAAGTGCTGGTACTTGAAGGCCTTTTGCACATCAAGATTCTTCAAGTGGCTTGCTAACTGGACCATACTGGATACAGAGTAGAAGTACATAGGATCAAAATAAGTAATCTTTAACCTGTTACCTGCCATGACCACTGTTCTGTTTCCACTTTTATTACAAACTGATAATGCTCTCGATGCTGTTTTCTCACAGCTGTGCTGTGGGCCTTCCCCTTGGGAATGTGCATTGTAGAGAACATGGATTCTTCTCCCCAGGAGAGGGTACCTGAGCAAG
>VYZP01054046.1:0-21152 GCA_013400635.1 Hypocryptadius cinnamomeus
ACTAGACACACTAGACTAGGTAGAAGCCACATTTCACCAGCTTTTTGAAACCTCCATGCATTCAGTCAGGTAGAAGAGAGAATAGGCTCCACTATTTTGTTTAATGATTAATACAAAATATGGCGTTTTTTCTCTTTTTCTTGCCTTTGTTTTTGTCAAAACCCCCTTATACAGTAATTAACTCTTTTACTCTCTGTGTGGTTTATTTCCCCACAAATGTCTGCCTCACCACAGGAATAGGTTTTTAAAACAAACACCCTTCAATCACACCACAGTAAGCTCATGACAGCACAGTAACAAGAAACAAAAGCCAATACAGGTGTGAGAAAGAAGAGTCATCTTTTGTGGTCACTGTCTACATTATGCTGCAAAGACTCCTCAGCACTATGAAAAAATCCAGATTATTAGTGCTTTGAATGATTCAGTGCTAGATTTTTATGTATAAGAAATTATATTGCTGTAGTGTATAGAGCAAAATGCTGCAGACCCACATTTTTGCAATTTTCTCTGTGTTTTAATTTCCTTCTTCAAATTATTCCCCAGAGAGTAGTAATTACAATGAGTCTTAAAAGTTTCAAGGGCAGATTATAATATTTATCTCTACAACTAACCTCTCTGGTTCAAAAAAGAATTCAACACTGATAAAGTATTTGTACTCTGTAAATACACACATACACATCCTACATAAAATTTCAATGACTGTTGTGGAAAACTTACATCATAAATCCCTTCCATACTCTGTCCTTAATCTTATCCCCTATTCCAAAATTCAGTTGGACAGACAGCAAATATTTCTCCTCTCAGCTGTATTATTCCTTCTTTCTAAAGATGAGCGAGTAGATTACAGCAATTTTCTTCTGTATTTAAAATTTTGTGGAGTTAATCAAGAAGGTTTGCAGGAACGACCTCAGATCTGCACAATGGGATTTGTAACACATTCTAACCCTAAAAAGGTCTACCATTACTGAAACAAAATTTGCAGTACAGAAAAAACTGTATTTCTAATATCTAGATATTTTATTACTTTTGAAAAATTTTCAAAGCCTTTCTGAATCCCACCAAGTAAAACAATTCAAGAGATTTAGGGCACTTAATTGTAATATTCAATTAATAGAAACGTTTTTGAAACTCTGTATATAATTTTCTTCTTTAATGATGGTAGGTGGTAATGCGCAATGAGGCAGTAACAGATTGAATCCTCTCTAACTCATTTCAGGATTCTCTGCTCTTGTGAGTAATTCATCTACCCCAAATCATACTGGTTACCCTTTCAGCTCTATTCACCTACTTCATGGGTACATTAATATGCATAACAGGCACGTTAGTCTGCATAACAGGCATATGCTAACCATCATTTTTTAGTGAAAATTAAATTTCATTGTGCCATTTTGGTTTTTTACCTGGGTAGTAGTGAATATCATTGACGTTTTATAAGATTTTGGCACTCACATGCCTGCATCAATTCTCAAAATGAGACTCAGGAAGTGATAAGTAGTACTGCCCCATCAAACTACTCAATTAACAAGTAGGTGGGTGGCATCAAACCTGATATTCTTAAAGCCTACATTCATTTGTCATCAAGGGAAAAAACCACTGGGATATATCCCCATACTGTTGCTCTGAAATTACACGTATTTGCACTGAGGAAAGCAATGAAAGAAAATACAAATCTATCACAAAAACCCAAATTTCTTCTACAAGGCATGAAATCCAGATTCATAAATAGAAATAGCCAGAGCACCAAAACAAATCATCTGTCCAAGACAGAAGACACCAAAATATTAGTCTGATATTTAATGAACACTATCACACTCAAATAAATATGGGAACACCTGTATAATTTCTGGTCAGGTTCCCCCTGTTTTCAAATCACTTGATCATTCACACTCCCTAATGCCCAGTCATTCATAGGATATTTTACATTGTAAATTAGTCAACTGCCCCCACAGATGAAACTAGGAGCAGTGCTAGGGAAAGTTTGACCTTTCCCTATAGGCAAGAGCAACAAAACTCCACTATCTCTGAATGCCCTGAACTCATGTACTCAACAGTCCATATAACATATATCCCCTGCCCCTTCCACAGCACAACCCTATACTGCTTGTAGCGTTCTGAAACAGAAAAGCTGAAAGGAAATTAATGTTTTAGGACCACCAGTGTATCAGATGGGGGCCAAAGGAGAGCCAGGTAAAATGCTAGGAGTTAAGCACACTGAAAAAGCTGGAATACTATGTGTTCAGAGGTTGTGAGAACCCTAGAAATAGCTGTGGGCAGCTAGCTCTCAGCCACTCTGTATTATTCTGTAACACTTACTGGAAGAGGTAGATGCACTTGATTTTCCAGCGTAGATGCAGACTGTAGTATCTTATTGTTCAGTGTGCCTGAAAATGGAACATACCTGTCCAGATGCAACTAGTATTTTCCCAGACCTTCACATCACCACTTTCTGCAATGCTATATCCAACCTCCAGGATCAGCAGAAGCTAAGCTGAAGTGAAAATATGACTGAATTAAGAAGTCAGTTGAAAAACATATTTAAACATCACAGATAACACAAATCCCATCAAAGGACTCAATAGTCATTACATAAAAGCCTCAAAATAGCCTGTCTCTGGGATGGGAAATTAATAACAAATACAGAATATTAATTGTGTTCAATTCATATTGCTCTAACCTGAGAGACTTGAGGTATTTTTCCTTCCCTAAAACAGGGTTTTGCTGCTAATGATCACACACACTTTAACAAAGCTGTTTGAGCAAGGCCACCTCAGCAGTGGAAGAAGGTCCAAACCTACATCTGGAGTTACTGCCTGGGTCACCTGTCAAACCTCTTGTCCTCTTCTGAATTGCCTCTGGACTAGTGTTATGAGCGTGCAGTGACGTTCCCTGGATGCTGTCAATAAATCTATCTGTGAGGGAAGAGCAGTTCTGTGGTGCACATTCTCCAGGGCATTGATTACAGCATGACACCCCCTGGATGTCAGAGTCCTCCCTCAAACCAGGCTCATGGACACTCAACTCCACCATCCCATTCCCTAAACCAGTGCTACAATACAAGGTGGAAAATAGCTACAAGGTGTCTCTGGGGAATATGATCTTAAAAATTACATTAGCATTTCCTTGGGTATGAAAGAAAGGGATGATGCAGCAAAAATAAGGAGAGATCTGAATCATTAGGTCTTTAACCAAGGTTCAAAGACTCAGATCAGCTCACACAAGACAGCAATATCTTCATCAATTCCTAGTAATATGCAGTTCTTCACAATGGTCACTGAGATGAATGCTCTGATGCCAGTGTTCCTTTTGTTCTGTAATTACTTATATCTAGTAATATGAAAAAGCAGCAGATATTTTTATCACCCACTCAAGATTAGTGAATTCTTTCTGTCCAATGTCTGAGAAATCTGCCTTTCTGTGCACAGTCTGTGTTACTCTTCTTCAAAACCTTGCTGCAATCATGACAAGAAAGGTCTTAGAAAAACATAACTGGAAAATAGAGTGTTTCTCCTTTACATATTCCAGCTGTTCTACAGCAGGCCTTCAGCTTTGAGAGGCATTTTCTGTATGATTTATACAGACAACTTGGCAGAAAGCTAATCACATTGCTTGGATATGTGTCCCTCTAAAATTAGTGCAGACATTTCTGTGGAAAATTGATTGTGTATGCAAGGAAGTAATATTTTGTCCCATAGAGAGACCACACACACTCACTGGTATGTGAGAAGATTCTATTTTCAACAGACTATTCTCAACAGATCCCATTCCTTTATACTAACAGGCTGCACAAAGTAAATAGTCATTTATTACTGTATTTGAGTAGATAAGTAGATTTTCATATGGGTTTAGCCAAGACTGACTTTCAAATGGTTTTATGAAGAACTCACATTTTGGTCACTCCACAGTGTATTGCAAAGATGCCCATATCCCAATTTATGAAGTGGTTGTAGTCCTGAATCTAGAACTCTGAATATATTTGCTCCAGCTCAGTCTCTACGTGTATGTTACAGTACAAATCTAGGTTTACATAGAATCCACATGAACCTCATGAGGTTCAGTAAGGCCAAGTCCAAGGTGCTGCTCATGGCTCAGGGCAACCTCCAGTATCAACACAGGTTGGGGGATGAACAGATTGAGAACAGCCCTGTCCAGAAGGATTTGGGGGCATGGATGGATTAAAATCTGGACATGAGCTGGAAATGGGCAATCATAGCCCAGAAAATCAATTGTGTCCTGGGCTGCACAAAAACCGTGGGGCCAGCAAATTAAGGGAGGTGATTCTGCTTCTCTGTTCCACACTGGTGAGATCCCATCTGGAATGCTATGTCCAGCTCTGAGGCCTTCAACACAGGAAAGACCAGAGCAGACCCACAAAAGTGATCAGAGGGCTGGAGCATTCTTCTCTCAGGACAGGTTGAGAGAAATGTGGTTGTTCAGCCTGAAGGAGGGACTCTGGGGAGTCTTTATTGTAGCCTTTCAATACTTACAGGGGGCTGATAAAAAAGAGAAGTACAAACCTTTTAGCAGGGCATGTTGTGATGGGACAAGAGGTAATGGTTTTAAATTAAAGGAGGGGAGATTGACACTAGGTATAAGGAAGAGATTTTTACAATGAGGGTGGTGAAGTAGTGCAACACATTGCCTGAAGAGGTGGTGGATGCCTCATCCCTGAAAACGTTCATGGCCCAGTTGGACATGGCTCTCAGCATCTTGATCAAGTTGAAAACGTCCCTCATCATTACAGGTGGTTTGGACTAGATTATATTTAAAAGTCCCATCCAACCCAAATAATTCTATGACTCCATTTGAACAGAACAACACATACTCATCTTCTAAAAGATGTTCCATTATAAGAAAAAAATGTTTTCTGTACATTACTACATGGAAAGAGTTTATCATCTCATCAAAAAAGAGCAGTTACATTCAATTTCTCTGTTGGCTAGACTGACCTAAGACTATTAAAACAATTGAGTTGTTTATTTTAAGAGTTCTGAAATTTACTGACTCTCCAATCTGTTGATGGAGGGGAGAGAGAGGAAAGAAAGCACTGTTTCCTGTTGAAAGGAAGAATTTCAAGATTAGTTTGTTTATTAAGAAAATTAAGTGATTGTCCAAGAATCAGGTTTCCCAGAATGGTACAAAAGCATGGTCTCTTTCCAACATCCAGAGATGTTCAAGTACCACTATTACAAAGCATCAGACTACAACCCTAATTAGTCTATCAGTGCTGACATCACCTCCTTTTGTTAGAAGTTCAGTTTAATACCCTCACAGAAACTTCCCAATTATGTGAATTAAGGATTATAAAACGCTATAAAAAAGAATTTAGGTATGCATTTCTGAAGCAAGTTCACTCAATAGTTATGGTCACAAGAGTAATTATGTGAAAGGAACTATTAACCTCTTCATATCAACTTTGGAACTGGTGCGATCCAGGGAAGGAAAGAACGGGAGAAATTGCAACCACTGACCAAAATGTTCCATCTTAATACTTGAACAGTCACAAGGAGATAGCAGTAGAGAAGAAGTTTTGAGTGTCATGTTATGGTAATATATTTTCTAACATAAGTACCAATGCTTCACACGAGAAATCAATTTTGTACTGAAGAGAAACTTCTTCCCTAATGAAGGTGGGTAGCCGAAGCATAGATTTATGGTCCAAAAAGGCAAGAATACTGCCTAAAAAAGAAAAAAAATTTTGTGCCAACGTTCACTACAAAGAATAAACTGATAAAATGTACAGCAATAGAAAATAACACTTAAACAGGAAGTGTTCTGAAGTCTTTGTTTCACATGTTAAACAGATTCCTTGTGCTCTTTCAACCTTGATCCAAATCTGACCACCTATTTTCACAACAATATTCTCAGAAAGATACTTTTTGGTAACTTTTTGGTAATTTTTTCATAGCACCTCCTTCTGTCTGTGTAACAAAATCAACAGCTACATCCTGAAGAACTGAAGCAATTATCTTCTTGACACACAGTGCCTGTTAAAGCAAGTGTAAAACTGAGTCATTCATGTTCTTCATGCATATTTCTTTCAATATATGCTTTCTCTCAGAGGTGACAAACCCATCTTGGGGGCTTCATTAGTTTAGTTTTCATTTTAGCTTACAGAATAATAGCCTAGGGAAAAAGAAGAAAAGCTGAATTAAATAAATGACAAAAAAAGTTACTCCTAACTTTTCTCCAGCAGACATTTCCTAAATGGACCTTCTCATGTTATTGTTGTCCATATCAATAAGCTAGTATCCGCATAACTGATTCAAGGCCAAAAACAAAGTGAAAAAACACATCAGAAAAGCAAATATCCTGTCTGTGCATTTGAATATGGCATAACTCACCTGTTACCTTTCTGTTTCAGCTCTCCTGTTATTCCTTCCTTCCAAACCTGTTGCAGCATGACTGCTAGGTAGAGTAGTTTTCATGATAGAGAATTTCTTAGGCGTCTGAGGTGTTACTGTAAAAACAGTTTTAATGGAAAATATTCCTTTTAAAAATGTGCATGGGAATATGTGTCAAGCACTTTTTAGAATAGCACTGATTGTGTAAAAGCAGTACTCAGAAAGCAGATCTGCACACTAAGTGGGGCAGCGCAAATACTGACGTTTGGAGCAGTCACCCTGCTTTCCTTCTGTCGGTGAGAAAAAGATATATTTCTACAGCACTATTCATGTTATCCTAAAAGAGATGTCTAAACAAGATCAGATTGATCATTCCCTTTATAAAGAAAGCCTGTTTACTACTGCAGCTCATGTCCAGCCTTAGGTTTATTGACTAGTTACAGAAAATCCTGCTGGTTAGAAAGTTAACATCTGATTTCCCAGGACCACACAGGCTTTCACCACTGCCTGTAGAGGCAGCATGCAGAACTTTCTGTTCTAGAAGATGGAAAGACTTCAGACTGTTTTAGAGACAGTTTCCTAGACCTGAGCATGCATAACTGAAAAGCTCTGGTATTCTCCTTAGTAGAAAATAGGGTTACACTTTCTGAACACATCCAGAACACTTAGGAGCATCTTTTATTCGTTTTCTAGATATTTCAATTATTAATCATGAAGTCAACCATGCAAAGTTGCCTACATCTTCCAGGGAGCCCTTTGCAGCATGCAAACCCTTCCCCACTTTCCCCTAGCACTGCTGGCAGCAGGAGTAGCACTCTCAAAGCTCATGCGGCGTTCTGTCAGCTCCCTCTGTTGCTGACGGAGAGAAACTGCCTCCCCTAGAATCGTCTCTCCTCCAGATCGACTCAGAGTACTGGAAGTTTGATCTGCACTCTGAATGACTCCCCAGTAGACCTCTTCTAAGGTGAGTAGAGTGTGGGAGTCCCCTGGGCGATGTCCCTTTGTCAATTCATGAAGCCTCAGGCATTTGAGAAGAAACAGCCACACAAGGCAAGCTCCTCCTCCCATGAGTGCACACCGCACCAAATCCAGGCCTCTGGACTGTTCTGCAGCTATGTCTGGGTCTGCAGGAGCTGCACATGCTGTAAAGAAAAAGCAGAAGGAAGCAAACGAGAGGCCTGTTTGAGCTCTCCTACCCTTCTGTCAGTTGTTGATCACTTTTCCAGATACTGGTACTGAAGGTACTGGTAAAGATCCTGTGGTCTCTTGCAGTCCCATGGAACTTAAAACTGTTCCTGTGCGCCCCACACCACAGCAAAATAAGACTAGTCTGCCAAAGACACTTCTTGGCTAGGGATAAGACCAGTTTTTTCCTCTCTTCTTTCACCCCACTCAGTGTCAGCTGTCTGTACAGCCTGCTGCCCTAAGCTGTCTGCACACTGGAAGGGGAACCGTGGCTACAGCTTTCTTTTCACGACAGCAGCATGCTCCTGTGAGAAAATCACAGAATCAATTAAGTGGGAAAAGACCTCTGAGATCATCAAGTCCAGCCTACAACCTAACACCACCATTTCAATAGACCATGGCACTAAGTACCATGCCCAGTACTTCTTTAAACACCTCGAGGGACAGTGTCTCCATCACCTCCCTGGGCAGCCCATTCCATTGTCTAATCACCCTTTCTGTGAAGAAATTCCTTCTGATGTCCAACCTACACTTAATGGCTTGAGAGTATTTCCTCTTCACCTGACACTAGTTGCCTGGAAGAAGAGACCGACTCCCACCGGGGCACAACGTCCTTCCAGGCAGTGGTAGAGAGTGATGAGGTCTCCAGGATAAATACCCCAGCTCCCTCAGCCGCTCCTCACAGGATTTGTGCTGCAGACCCATCACCAGCTTTGCAACCCTGCTCTGGACTTGCTCCAGTACTTGGGTGCAATTTTAAAAAATGCGAGGATGCTGTGCTGGAGCTTGCTGTGCCTGGGCAGCCTGCGCAGACAGCTGCAGCTCTGCACTGCCGGAGCTGCGGCAGCGGGAGACGGGAAACACCGACACTCACCTCGCACAAATCCCCCGCCGCAGGCTCTTTCAGGAATCCCTGCGGAGGCCATCCTCCCTCCCCAGGAGTGTTTTTCTGCGCGCTGTCCCGTGGGCCGTGCCGCTGCTCCGGGGCTCCACCGCGGGCCGGCGGAGCTGCGCTCCCGCCGCACCGAGCGCGTCCCCGGGAGCCCCGGCCCGCTCCCAGCCTGCACCTGCACGAGCGGCAGGACACCGAAAACCCGGATTAGCCAAGGCTTAATGTCAGCCTGGTTTTAGTTCTGCCGTGGCCTTGCCTAGGAGCGACAGCCGCGAATGCTGGGCTGAGCACGGCGCCGGCAGACGGTCAAGCGCACCACGAAAGAGTGAGCAGACGGGGGAAAATAGTGAAAAACAAACGTTTCTGTTCAGATACCTACAGCTGAGTCAACGCTGGCACAGAAAGCCTGTGGCAGGGAAGGAGAAAAAAACCACACAACTAAAAAAAAAAATAAATAACAAAAAACAAAAAAACCCCTATATTTGTGTCACTCATGCACTAAAGCTACATCGCCGGCTTTTGACGACCCAAGGCACCTTCACATACATAGCAACGTAGGTTTAGGGGTCTGGTGGTTCCAGGGAAAGGGACCGCCTGGTTGTCTGTCTGGAACCAGGCAGGTTCTCTGATCTCCACCTGTGAAAAAGGACTTAGATCTCTTCTGATTTCTGAACCTTCTCACCACCACTGCAGCTTACTCATGTCATTATTTTTAATGTTATCTTGTACTTTTTCATATATCAAGGGATACTAAGTAAAGATTAAATTGGTCTTTTTATTTGCATTTGTTCAAAATCATTCATAGAGCAGTTCGTACCAGAAAACCATAAAACCTGAAAAACTATCACAATTTAAAATGTAAGAGCCCAGACAATATTAAATTACATATTTTGGTTTTCAGACAGATTTTGAGCAAGGTTTTAGTTGAGAGTTAATATAATGGGCTTCTGGGTAATTATGAAGTACGCCAGTATTATAATATATTAAGTTTTGTTTGTTTTATTTTGTTCTGAAATAATACTAGATGCAAATTGCAAACACTTGAGATGTAGCTTAGGCATCAGGATGTTACATGGACTTTCTGTAATCAAACACATTTGTTCTTGCCTTTAAGGTCAGCATTAGTCACCTGTGCTTGCTTGTTGAGTACAGGTTTGTTCATTTCAGCACAGAAGTCTCTGTGTTTTCTTCCACACCATCAAAACACCATGCTCACAGGCCTCACCACCAAGCAGAGACAAAGCCTAACATGTCCTCATTTACAAATACTGAAATTTCACAGCGTTTCCCAAGCATCTCTCTGTTCTGTAGAAGAGTGTGAAGCTGTCCCTATAGTCTTGTTAAACAAAATGAATGTTGATTTTAGCTATTTAGAGATTACAGAAAGAGTTGAAGATACCAATATGATATTGTACAAATCAATGATACTGGTAGTAATACTGAAGTCACCAAAAAGGAAGAAACAACCAGACTCCAGGTTTTACGTCCAGAAAAGCCCCTTCTATTTCCATCCTTCAAAATGCATCATCTAAGTGCAGCAAAAAATCAGGGTGACAAAGAAAACCAACTGACAAAGACCACTTCACATTGAAGTGACTCTTCAATGGTGGTTTGCACTGGGAGGGAAAAAGAGTAAGCAGAAATTCACAAGCAGTAAAACACCACTGGAGCCTGGCTTAGACCTGAGACTTTCATCTAACTCTTCTCTCATGCAGACCTTCAATCCTACCATCTCAGTACAGCTCGTTGCCAGGTAGCCAATAGCAATTAAGAAAGCAACCCACTTTCCATTATCATCCCCACTCTAGACGTAAAAAAAAAAATCCACATTATATTATCTTCCTTTATGACAGCCTATTACCAAGGAGTTTTTTTCTGCTCCATGTGCTGAGAAGAGTTTTACACAGCTGTCTGTGACCCCACAGCTGCTGATGAGATGCAGCACTGAGTTTGTAAACAGGGTTGTTTCAGCCATCCTGCCTTTTTTCTACCTGAACAGCTGTCCCCGAAATGCTTCTCCTGATAACACAGCTGCGTCCTGCAGAGCAACTCCACCAGATACATCTGGGGGCCCAGGGGATGTGCTGGAGCTGCACCACAAACTGTCTTGTCCCCAGCAGCTTTCAGGAAAGCGCAGACACACACTGGAGTATCCCACACAGGTCAGTTACACAGAGCAATCAGCCTCCTTAGGTGACAATTACACCATTTTCATTCATTTCTTCTCCCCTCTTCCATCCCTCTTCCCCCCCAAAAGATCCCGATACCTTAGATAAGTGCTCAGAGGCCCAGCAGGGCACTGTGATATGTAACAGCTCTTTTGCAACAGGGACAAAAAAGAGCAGCTTGTTCTTTCCGGTCTGAGCTGAGAGTCTCATGTTTCAGCTCCTCCTTCGCATTCCAGGCCTGCCCAGGCTCCTCTACAAAGATTTCAAAAATGGAGCCTCTCACAACTAGTTATCCTCTGAAATACTCAATGCACAAAGCCAGGATCTTTGCTGTCTTCCTGTCAATGGTTTTGTGCACCACCATTCTCTGCCTGCTGCAACTCAGGTTTTTTAAACCTAAAATCAAAGATTTTTATTCTTTTGAAGTCAAGGATTCGCGAGGAAGGATTATTTCCTTGGAGAAGTACAGAGGGAAAGTAAGTTATTATTTCACTTTTTCTGTCTTGAATCCATACTGACAAAAAAATGTGTACGTTTCTAGGTAAACAAAAGTCTTGGTTATGGGAGGTTTTGGCAGAGATTTGTGCTAAATTCCTGTTCTTCATGCAGAAAGCTGGAGAAAATTTATTTTGTCTAGGCCTGCTCCAGGAATCAAGTAGTAGATCTAGCAAAGCAAGAAAAGAAATTGTATTACTTAGCACAGGTCAATGCAGCCTAACAGGCAAATTGGTGGATTTTAATCTTAGTTGAGAATGTTGGATTTGGATTTCGGAAGTTTATCTAGTATATATTATTTTAGTGCATGTCCTAAATATCTGCCTTTTTAAATGCTTATATGTAAACCAAGCTGTAAGATTAAGCTTATAAGTTTACTATATTTTTACAACAGATTGTCTGAAAGTAAATATCTCCAGCTGCTTTCATCTTTATCTGTTTACTGAAATGATCAGACACACTATGTTTAGCCTTCGGACAGGAACCATCATGATAATGAGAAATGTCATTTTAAGATTTAATTGTGATCTCTACAGAATCTACAGGCTTTTTCCTTACTAGACTAAATAATAGCTAATAACTAAATAGCTAATAACTAATGACTAAAGTTATTCTAACTTTATTTTTCTGAAGGCAACTTTGGTTGTAAACGTGGCCAGTTACTGCCAATACACAGACAAAAATTACATCGCACTGCAAGAGCTGCACAGAGAGTTTGGTCCCTCCCACTTCACTGTGCTGGCGTTTCCCTGCAACCAGTTCGGAGAATCAGAGCCTAGTTCAAGCCAGGAAATAGAATCTTTTGCCAAAGGGAACTATGGAGTAACATTCCCTGTTTTCCACAAAATCAAGATCCTAGGATCAGAAGCAGATCCCGCCTTTAAATTTCTAATAGGTAACTGTTTTCTTTTATGTTTCAAGCTGCCTGTAACCATGGTACTCTCATTGAATCCAGGCTGCATGATTTTGTCAGGAAACATTGAAGTCTTCATAAACTATGGAGAGAAACAGGCCCTTAGCATACAATTACTCTCATTTCAATCTGAATATCAAAAATATGGGCTAAAGAATTGTATCCTGAAAACATCAGTTTCTCCTCACTGCTCATAAAAACAGTCTGGTCTGACCAACCCAGCTAGAAACATCCATTTTGCTAAAAATGCTAGCACTAGAAACTCCCACCTACAAAATCCTATTCCAAAGTATGTGATTTTTATTTTTAAAAATACTTCTTATGGACAAAAATATAGCTATGGGGGTCATAAAATTACCAGAAGATTTTATATAAACACATGCAGATGATATTTTTAGCTGGGTCCTATGTCCACCTTTATGTACACTGTATTGTAAAGCAGATTTGCATATACTAGTTATATATAACCACTGATTTGTATTAATTTGTCATGTGAACTTCAGGACCTAGCCTGCAAAATTCTGCATGAATACAGGGAGCATTTACAGACTTACAACCTCATATTCTCTCAAGCAAAATAAAATTCTCTCTCAGTTGACCGAAGTTCTCATAAACTCAAAGCCAACTTGAAAAGCCTCTCTCAATTTTCCGGAGCTTTGACCAGGTTTTGAACCATATTGATATATGAAAGAAAAAAATAGCTTAAACATAACCCATTTCTAAGACACCATTTTACCCAGAAAATAAAGTAGCTGAGAGCCTAAACCTTTATTCCATCTCCTTGCCTACAGAGTCGATTCCACTCTCTCATAGTGCCTCTTGTCAGAGAACCGTTTCAATACCTGAATGAAATCTTTCCCAGAACTCTTATGTGCTATATCCCCCAAGATACTTCCTATGTACTTGAAAATTGTTTTTATTGAGGAATCATTTAAGTGGCCATCACTGTCATTGTAGCTGTGTTTGTTCCTACCTCCTCTTAGGCATGCTAGTAAAAACCTCAGGTAACTTTGTTGCCCTGAGTTGCCAGATGTCCAGTGGAATTATTGAGGGTTTTTCTCAGTTCTTTATAGAAAAGACTAGAGCACAAAGGAACCCGCTCTGTGTGATGAATACAGACTCTAAATATCAGTGCCATCAGTGTTAAACATTGATACCTATAATGAAAAAAACTACTCAAATGTTCTCATTTGACATGCTGTTCACCTACAAGGAGAAAGATTCTTTGGCACTTCAATATTCTGAAATAAAGTTTTTCTCTTCCTGTATTCCTGTGTTTCACATTAAATTCCTGTGCATTTTCAATTACAGTACCTGTTTTATTCATGTTGCGGTTTTGACAATCGGAAGGCTGAACATCATGCTATACCACCCTTTTGTGCCTGTGACTACTAGCAACAGTATGGCAACAGCACTGTCCAATAATCGAGTGCAAAATTAGTCTGTTTGCAGCACAATGTGCAGCCAAACTTCAATCCATTGCTTTAAAAAAATCTGTTTAGGGTTCAGCACCATTCCCAACCAAACACTTGTTCTCCAGTCAAAAGCTACTGGAGCCTTTTTGGAAAGCAGCCTAATTAAGCCATCACCAGTACAACTTCCTGCTCTCATCTCACTTCTCAAAACTGACATAAAACTAGGGATTCCCTGAATAAATATGCAGCCCTTGTATCCTCTTCCCTAGGAAGTATAGAATAGTAAAAGTAGAAACTCTTTTAACAGCTCGCAGGAGCTGACTTCCAGTTTTTCAGATCGTTAGCAGCAATCAGTAAATCCATGCCCAGACTACCAGCAAAGAGTATGGTGGGATTACTTCAGCATAAATAGTCAAGGAATCAGTGTGGGGCCTGGAGACAATTCAAGGTGTAAGTCACTAAAAATATCTGATTTCGTCCTTACAGATTCTTCAAAGAAAGAGCCTCGATGGAATTTCTGGAAGTACCTTGTCAGCCCTGAGGGTAAAGTTGTGAAATTTTGGAGACCTGAAGAGCCAATAGAAAGTATCAAACCAGAGGTAACATCATTAATCAGGCAGATTATCATGAAGAAAAGAGAAGACCTCTGAAAAAGCTATTCAACACCATGGGTATACAGCCTTTCTACATTCCTGGGAAACGTTGCTAGAAGCTAAACCATCAGGTGATTTTGCTACTCTTTGACTTTGATGTTTGCAATTTGTCTACTAGCTCTGGATTGGCTCCTGCAGTGGCCTCAAGAACGACTGAGGCTACTGACACAGCAAGGCACTCAGTACTTTGCAGGGAGGGACCATCAATTTGCATAAAAGATTTATGATTTTTTTTTCAATAGCTGATTAAAATTTTCACCAGCAGGTGAATAGTTAGAAAGAAGGTTTATTAATAAATGACTCATATTTACACAGTTTTTCCCCCATTTACCAGTAACACAGAGATTTTATACTCCATTAACACATAATTGTCCTGTCATGCAAGACGTGGAACCCAGAGAAATCCATAGCAGGGTTTCACATATGTAACTGAAGATACCAGCTTTGCAATATCTTCTCAAGGAAGACTACTGAATTGTGAAGCTGCCAGTTGCAAAAAAAAAGTACACAGAAAATAAAATTATTAAAAGAAGCACAAAAATTGAAATAAAGTTTTCTTTCTGCTTCATATTTTGTGCATTTTACATTTCAGTTTTCCAATACCTTTAAAGTCTTCAACCTTCTCCATACATTTGTGATGCAGTACAGTGCCTCAGATGTGAGCCCCTATGCTGCTGGATTATTTCTCTTCTGACCTGGATGAAGGCAGGACCTGTGTAAATATTCATGGTTGCTTACAGAAGGATTCAAGGGGCAACAAAAATCAAGAGCCGGGCACTCTAACAGACATTTTTCTGAGACAATCCAAAACAATGCTCCCCAGCCACCCATCTACCTCTCATCTCTAGAATAAAATGGCAGTCATCAAGTAGAGGTAGAAGGGGATGCAGGCTCATGGCTCAAGCCCCACTCTTCTCACCTTGGAAACTCCTCAGTCCTGCATGTAACTGCTAACCCATTTCCAGTTCTGCTCCACTCTTCCATCACAAACTGCCAGGAGTTTTGATTTATCTGTTTAAATGAAGGGAGATAGAAAGCTTGAGTAAAAAACCTCACTCCAGCTGTCCGTGCCTTGAAGAAGGGCTGAGATAACAGGAATGAGAAAAACCTGTGTCTCAGCAGAATATTCTATATGAAAAGGATGGGTAGAATTAATGCTGTTCTCTTGTAAGACTAACACTGGTTGAAAATACCTAAAGTGCTTCAAAACTTTTTCCAGTAAAAACAGCCACTCAACTGTATAAAAAAGGTCAGAAATTCGAAAGCAATTTTTTTTTTTTTAAATAGGGGTTTTTTTTATTCACTTATTGAATTAATTGAGAATTTCACAAAAAATCTATGAAGATTGAGTAACAATACTGATGTGAAAGGTTAAACAAAGTCACTCTCAATAATGACAAACACTTTTTTGGAAAGGAACTCAAACTTAATGCATGACAATTTTATCCACTCAAAATTTCAGAGGCCAGTTAAGGACTATGTAAAAGTCTCATTAGACCAAACGAGCCTGCTGCTGGTGTTTTAGTCTAACCTCAGCACTGTTTGCCATTGTCCTGCGAGATTCCACATCAAATCTGTCACGACAGTGTCTGTTTTTATGCTGAGGTCCTGCATTTTACTCCTGTCTCCTCCTGCATGTACAGTGTGAGAACACATAGTGGAACATGTCAGGTGATTTTTGTCACACATCTCTGCTGCTTTGATGGAGCAGGAAGGGAACTGAGATATGGACCCTCCCCCCTCACTGAGGGCAGTCGGTGCTCCATGCAACTAAGTGTCAGGACACAGTGTTTTGCCCATAAAAGGTGGGCAAACTTGAAAACATACAAGCCTAAAACATGCATGTCTGTTCATGTGAACTACCAAAGCTCCCAGGTTTTTGTATCACTGAATAAAAAAGGGTAGGTATAAACAAATGTTAGGTGTTGTTAGTGGAAGACCCAAAAAAAAAGCCTGTTTTAGTCCTGGTACTGCCTGAGAGTTATTCAGCATATGGGAAATTTCACCTGAGTCTTAAAACACTCAAGATAAACAGTGAAGCATGATTTTCTTGTTTGAAAGGGAGCGGGAGGGAAGGAAATTTGTGCACCTTGTTTGTGACTCACTCACTGAAGCTCATATTGTTTTCCAGAGGACACAGTGTAATCTTGAATATCTCGATGCCAGCATTAAGATCAAGTGTCTTTCCTGGTATTCAGAAATAGCATGTGATATTAGCAAACAAGGGGACAGAATTACTTAACTCACGGCTTCCTGAATCATATTCACTCCAGAGTCCTAGAGAAAGATTTTTTTCTGAGAAACCAGTCATGGAGCTTCTCATTCCACTGTTTAGTCACAATGCAGTACAACAATCTTCTGAAGAAATTTCGGTATATGTCAGTATAGTATAATGTTCAGTCCTGATTCTACACAGTTTAAGTTTTTCAAAATTTACTGTTAATTAACATTTCTCAACAAATTAACATTCCTCCTTAACAAAAATTCCATGTGTTTGTATTACTTATACATCATGAGACATGCCAGCTCTTGCAATATAATATTTTGGGCAGATCATTAACAAATTAATCACTCCTTTCTTAAAAGTATGTTACCAGTTATCTGGTAAAAATGAAGCATCTAATGGCCAAATCTACACAAACTTGGAGAAGCAAACAAATAAAATGAAAGTCAGAATATGTTATTCAAACAAACATTTATCTATAGTCATAAGCCAAGGAAGTAGTGTGAATACATGTCTATATAAATATCCACTTAGAGTTAATTTAAAATATAGCGTATAAAAATATAAACTCCAACATTTTAAACAGATTGAAACTTGTTTCTTGGATTCTTGAATAATCCCCCCACTTTAAGATTAAACTTCCCTCCTATGATGCTTAACAAAGGTCAGTCTGTGAATATTAAAGTTATTTTATTACCATTTGAGCATAACCTATTGCATATTTCATTGTAATCCTTCATTCCCATCTCAAGCTTCCTTCACTCCCTGGGTCTGACAAATCCTGATTTTCTCAAAGAAATACCACTGAACTGTGAGCTTCTCTTTCCAAAAAGTTGCCTGGGAGTGAGAATATTCTAAATCCATTTCAGTCACCAGAAGTATATGTTCCTGTAAATTCAAGTAAAATACTTGTTTGCTGAGCGAACACATCATTGTTCATTCAATATTTAGTAGTGTAAGAGAAAGATACTCATATAGGGTTCAAACCTGCAACTGTTACTTAACATTTACATAATTCAGTAGATTGTTTACAAACCAGTGGGTTTTGATGTATAACTGTGTGAAATACAACTACATTTCTTCTATACTCTCAGTTACACCTTATTTTAAACCCTGCATCCACTCAGTCTGCATCACCTACCACATTTCCCTTCAGTCAGGGGAACCAGGCAGGCACTGGACCAGCTAGGGACCAATGAGATATTTAAGCAGCAGTGTTTATATTCTTGCCTGGACTGTGATGTGCTAATCTGACAGTGTAGTCAGTTGCTGGTGTGTGAGGAACAGCTAACTAACAATACACTGCCTGATCACCACACGCAGCAGTGGGAGGGCTGTCACTCTGCACACCTTCACCAACACTGGTGCTCCTTCTCTTCACGGTCCATGGCACATACAGCAGCACCTAGACAAAACAGGTAACAACAAAGAGTGTCTTTGCCACTCTGTAGGTGCCTAAAGTGCTGAGATGGGGGTAAAATTAACACTATTGGCTGTGGCAGCGTGTTTGGAGAAGCTCACAGTGTAACATGAATCAAAAAGATCAATGTGCTTCCAGCCTTTATACTTCCACATACAGTGCTATGTCCTGTTCACACTGTGTGGTTGGGGAGACTATGTGCAGTTGTTTTAATGCATTGATGTTAACAAATTAAGTTATCTGGAGAAGCAATGCGAGAGGAAAAGCTGTAAAACTGACTTTTTAAATTACATACAATAGAAAGGTAATTATTTTTCAGATATAGTGTTTAGGAAGTTAGTAAAAGTGACTTTAAGCCATTGAGGACTCTCAATTGCTCAATTAAAAACAAACAAAAAACACCTCTCAAAAAACTATCAAGATGCATTTGTCAAATATTACTATCAAAAAACTAAAATCAAACATAAAATGCATATAAAGTTTTTAAGTGTGCTGCTTTTGCTTTAAATAAGCTCCCAAGAGCTTAAAACTTTTTAAAATGTTTGAATTATTTACCTGGTTCAGGTATTTAAAAGCTTCCTGTTACCTTGGTATCTAAAAGTAGATGAACACCAGAGTCTAAATAAACAAAAAAAACTCACAGTTGTTTGAATAATGGAAATATACAAGATACCACTTGTATCTTCCTGTCAGTCAAAAAAGCAATAATCAAGAGAAACAATAAGATTTCTTATACAAAAGTAGTAGCTCTCCATTTTGATGACCAAGGTATGTGGGAAAAGAGAGCAGCTGCATGTTAGCTGCTGTCAGAACTTCAAGCAGCCAACATACACTGCCGTCCCATCACACACAGTTGCACCACCTGCATGAATCCCTGCATGAATCCCTGCCCCTTCCAAAGGAATTGCCTTGGAACAGCAGTGAGCCAGCCCTGCAGCTGGTGACAGTGTAGCAGTGACTGCTGCATTAGGTACAGCAGTCAACTAGCAATACACTGCCTACCAGACACAGAGTCCTTGCAAGGGAGAAGCCTCCTGAAATAATATGCCTGGAAACACTCTTTATTTTTGACCTAAATTCAGCATTATTCACCTGTTTTAAGGTTCATGTTTCTTATGTGTATATACACAAGTTCAAACAGTATATAGTGTCAAGAGATAAATGTCACGGGTAGGTGTCTGACTCAGGAAGACCAGAGTAAAAGCAATAGTACAAACCCTGCGTGGAGTTCCCAGGCTGTCCAAAAGGAACTGGATAGTGTTGCAAACAGTTTCTTCTCTTAGTTGTAGGAATACCGGTGTGGTATGTTATCTCCACTGATTAATTTGTATCATATACACCTACTCCAGTCCGTTTCTCTGTGGGACATCTGCTTATGGCCACTGTTGCAGCCCTGCCCTTAGTCTAGATGAGCCCAGAGTCAACCTCCGAGTAGTCAATTTTATTTTGAAATTAGAATTATCATTGATTACTCCATAGTCCAACTTACCCGTAGGTTGCAAGCCACAGCACACCTCTCTTTACAGCCACCTAATGGAAAATGAACAAAGGTTTCAGGACTGAAGCTTATGAATTTAGTCTAGATGGAGGTAAAATTTTACCTCCAACATCCATTTTGATTGAAAGTCCTTTGAAGTCACTGGGGAAAGGAGGTACTGAGTTAAACACTTTGTATAAAAGCCAATTAATATTGTATTTGAAGCCTTCACTTTGTTTCTTCAGAATTGGTCTTAAATCACTCAAAATAAATCTTAACTTGATACAAAACAAAACATGAAATATTTACTTCCTTGAGTGCTGCTGCTGTTAGCAGCCACAGAAAGTACTGGCTAATTGAGTTCTTCTTGTTCCACAGCAAAAGGCGGCCACCTCTGAGTTTTCCATGATGCTCTTGAATGAAACAATACGGAGTGCAGCTAGCAGCTGTGGATGCATCAGGGGCAACAGCCAGCTAACATGCACTGCCAGACTGTCACATTCTCTTCAGTTCTGGCCATTAGTTCTCCTTCACCACCAAACCCAAAGTTTTGTCTCCCAGAGCTTTGTCGTTGCTCACTTCAGCAATGCAGCTTTTCCTTAAGGGGTCACTTACACAAAATACATATGTTGAAGCAACATTCTCAACATGCCAGAAATTATATTTCTATACTGTCATATCTAATGGCATACTGCTTATCTTCTGCTTCAGTGTTTTTCAATGTGGTCAATCCCAAAGACATCTTCACTTCCCACCCATCAGTTTGCATGTTACAGTCTTACCTGGTTTTGTGATTTGTGTCAACTCCTTAAGACACAAGCTGCCTGTATTTTACCTATTGATTACTGTTCAGTGATTATTTTTGTGATTAATAAGTTTCCCACCTAGGTTCCTACTGTACTTGTGAGCTCTTTGCTGTGTCCTTTATCATATACCACCCTCTAAATGCAAGTAACTGAGTTTGCAGTGCCAATGAAAAGAGACTTCTGCAAACCTATACAACCCCTTCAACCAGGTCAAGTAACTTTTGCTTTTAAAGAGTAAGCAGTCCCTCTAGTGCACCAGGAGAGAAGCCCAAAGGTGTTTTTTTTTCCTCCCCTGAACAGATGTCAATTGACCATAACTTGCAGTTTTTTGACATTGCAGATTCTACGCTTGAGAAAGTGTCATAAGCATTAATAGAAAACAATAGAAATTACATGTTGTGGGGTTTTGTTCAAAATCACCTATTTTCCATAGTTTCCTTCCCTCCTTCCTCCCTCTCTCCCTCTGTCCCCCAGAAATGCGCAGTGGAACTCTCAGTTCAGGGCGTACAAAGGAGGCAAATGTCTGTGCCTATCCTTACCTTAGCCTTGGGCCGTGGGCTTTGCTTTCTGCTCCGCTTCAGGTCTTTTCCAATCGTCCCCTTCGCGTCATGCTTGGAAAAAACCACAGAGACACAACACTTAGCAACCGCGCAGCTCACTTTATTCACCCTAAATCACCCTCCATCCAGCCTTGCTGCTGGCGAGTCTTCCCTGGGAGCCACGGCCCCGGGGACAGGGCAGAGACGCCGAGGAGGACCGGTCCTCCCCAAGGCACCGGCAGCCCTGCACCCCCACGGGACGCTGTTACCAAAGCAGGTCCTCATCCCTCCTGCTCGTCCTCCGGGCGAGTTTTTCTAATTTCCGCTCCGTCTCCGCCGGGGCTGGCTGAAGCCGCTGCCGCCACTTCAGGAGAGGTATCCTGACCTGGAGCAGGATCCCTCCCAGGGGGTCGGCTCCGGGCAGGTGCGTGGCAAGCAGCCCGCTCTCACGGCTACCTTTGCGGAGGGAAACTTATAGCCCGGCCAGCCCTCGGGGCGCCGGTCCCCGCAGGGAGGCGGTGCCAGCTGCTCCGCCGCCCACCGCACCGTTCCCCGGCACCGCACGCCGTCCTTTAAGCATCCCGCAGGCGCTCCCGCCGAGGCGGGAGGCGCGGTCCCGTCCCG
>VYZP01054046.1:21255-79470 GCA_013400635.1 Hypocryptadius cinnamomeus
CCCCCAGCTCCCTCAGCCGCTCCTCACAGGGCTTGTGCTGCAGGCCCTTCACCATCTTTGCTGCCATTCTCTGCCCGTCTCCTCAGCACATGCTACCCAAACCCCATCACGTCTCACATCAGCTGTTTCCTGCTGCCACTTCGCCTGCTGTGAGGAGCCGGGCACCCAAGCCAGGCTGGGTGAAACTGAGGGCTGAATGCAGTGCCGTTTTGTCAGACGAGACTGAGCAAACGGCATCGCAGCCCTGTACACAGTCTCCTCCAACGTGGGTCCCCAAACCCAAAAGCGAACAAAACCGCACCACTTCACCACCATCTTACACTACCAGACTCCAAAAATAACCTGCTTTTGCTTTTACGCGACAGGCAAAGGGAGACATTGTAGGAGAAAGTGTGAAGCTCAATGCCAGCAGATGAGTTGTTTATGCATGTGTTTTATGGAGTTGGCATGCCGGAGGGACAGTACACACACTTAGGCACTCACTTCATCTGAGAAAACCTGAGCACAAGTTTGATAGGAGAAAGGTAAAAAATGTTTTTTGAAAGAAGAGTTACTAGAACATGTAGCATGTCCTTTTCTCAATGTAAATTCATAACCATTCTTTTTCAGTCCCTGTCATAGTGTCAAAATTTGGGGTGTCACCACCTAGGTTTTTAGGAGACAAATGCAGGCAGACACACAGCATGTAAAAGAGCACATTTTCCGATTTCTAGCTTTTGGATGTTAGAAACAGCATTAAAAGTGTTCTTTTTTAAGACTAAGAAGCACAGTACCACTTTTTAAAATACGCTGAAAGTATTCTTCACTTTCTTACTGTTTCTGGAAACCAGGAGAGATTTTCCTAAATTTTCGATTGGAAAATAATTATTTGAACCAATAAAAAAATTATTCTGCTTGAATAGATGAGGAAGATTTTCATACAATTTCTTATTTGCTACCTAATTCTATTTTGCAGCTGCATGCTTCACATCTGCAGAAAAAGCACCATGTAAACAAGATGATGGAGAACTATATTGATGTGTAGTAAGCAATAATTAAATATCAGTTAATGGAGTTGTTTTGCCAAAACAAAGTAAAACTATTTCAAAAAACTGCCACCTTATTACCTCCCTTTGTGCTGGTAAGGACACAACTGAGCACACCCAGCATACAAAGTGGCTGGGTCACTCAGCACCTTCTTAATGCTTTCTGTAAAGCAAACAGCACACAAGGCACTGCTAGCATAGCTTCACAAAGGGTTGCTTGCAATGTTTCAGTTGCTCGTTTAACCAAATGTGAGTTTTTTCCTACAAGACTTAACGTTTAACGAGCACGGCCAAGTCTCGTCACCCTGCCTAACAGCAGACTCCGGCATGCGCTGCAAAGCCAGCTCGCTTGAACACTCAATAAATCAGCAACACTCAAGTGAAGTGTATTGAACTGTTACCTATCAGACCAGTGTTTGAGGCTCTTGACAAACATTTTTTCTCACACTGAAAATTTTCTTTCAGATGAGGAAACCTGTAACCATGCAGTTTGTTTGATAATGGGAGGAAAGAGGTTGCAGTTTATGGCTGTAAACTGGACTAAAAGTCAAAAGTCTTTCAAAGTCAACAAGGTTTTGTGTGAGTGAATTAGAATTAGGATTAATTAATGCTGAGCAATTCATTAAAAAGTAAATAATATGATCCACTGCAACTGGTGTTACAAGCAGTGATTCCTACTGTGAACCTTCAACTCATGCCTGCACACATGCACCATAAATGGATTACAATAAAAGATCTGGAGGTTTTTCTATAAAATTTCTACTGAACACTGATTAGCAATGGGATATATGCCAAGACATTACGTTTGGTAGCAGCCTTAAGGTAAGTAGCTCCCTAGGTGAAGTCAGTGGTAAATAAAAATAAGCAGGACTGCCATGGGGAAGTCTGAACTTCATTTTATTTGTTGAGGAGTATGTGTTGGACTGTCAGGAAGGTATTATAACACCAGGGATATCCTTAAAACATTCTTCTTCACTTGAAGCACATGATATTCTGGAAATTATGTGCTGGATAAGAGCTTTGTTGTCACTTTGAGATTGTAACTGAAATTTAAATGGAGATTTGTTTTAGAAAATTTGTACACAGCTAAGTGGATCACTTCAATAATGCTTCCAACATCTCACTGATATGCCTACAAAGTGAAATGAAGTCATCTGGTTTAAATGTCTTCATTTCTTTCTCACCATGGATTCATTTTAGGCTCCTCATTATGGAACCTGTACAGCAAACTGCTCAGTTATTTCACTTAAGTACTAGAAATGTGGCTAAAATTTTGTAGCTCGCTGCAAAAATATTCCCAAACTGGTATGTAAGAAACCATGTAGTTTGTCCTCACTGGCAGCAGATGGTGCTGATATGTTGTGCCTGGTACTTCTTTGAAAGCTGGTGTTCAGGTTATCAATACCATGGTAACATTGCTCTTTCTCATCCATTATCCCTAAGGTCTTTTACTATAAAATTGCTGTCATCATCATGTGTCAGAATTTATCGAGATAAAATACAAGTTTGTAGTTTGAAGGTGAGGTTTGGACATCATCAACAATACTCACAACAATTAAGCACCGACTGAAACCACACGTTTTAGGAAAAGTTAGGTTCATCACATCCAGGCTGCTGGACAAGGACCACTAACACTTCTAGCACCCAAGCATTTCATGATAAGAAAGTGAGGGTGCTCCTTGCCAAATGATTGCTGACAAGATGTGGTGGCAGCTTACACCAGATCCTGGCAATTAAAAAGAGCTGGTCATAGGACATTGCCTTAAAAGCAATAGATGGCAGATTGTGCCCATGACAGAGAAATACAGAAGTGAACAAAACTGGTCCTTAAGTAAGTTTTTAGGAATCTTTTGCTTAAATAAAGGCCTACTTTGAGAAACCTGGCTAGCTAAGGAGCATAGGTGCTTAGACATCAAGGGCATATTGGATACTCATCCAGAGATGATGTAGTCACTGCCTGTGACACCCAGGATAAACCAAGAAAGGAGTAGCAAATTGTGTTAAGAAAAATATTACCGTTTAACAGTGTGAGGGGTCTGATTAAGATTTACCACAGGTTTGAGTCTGAAATAGATGGGAAAAAATTGTTGAACATAGAGAGGTGAAAATTTGTTTCAATTTTGCAGTTGCAATCAAGAAAGATTTCTGGGAACCAAGGCCTTCAACTTCCTGCCAGAGCAAAAAATTATGTCCCAGCTTTGTTAAGTGCTCACTGAGCAGAGATCCTGAGATATGGGAACATCTTAATGTTTCTTCCTGTATTTCTTCACTGTTCTCTCTAGATTTTCAGCCAGCATACCAGAAAGATCCCAATCTTGTTGCCTGCTCAGTGCTTAAGCTCTTCTGAGTAGGTTAGAGGAACAGTTCTCACAGAACTGGGCCTTTCTAAGTGGCTGACAATTGTAGTAGATGCTGGTTCCCATTTATTAAAGGGGGTTTTGACCCTCAAGTATTTCTACCTGCAACAGAAAGCAAAGCAAGTAAGGGGAAGGAAGGAATCAGAAAAGAAATGGGGACTCAATTCATGTGGCTGTTCTCATCACATCATTTCACACTGCAGTGAGCAGCTGTTGTTTAGACTCCAGAATGAAATATTGTTGACCAGGTAACCGGAATATTCTGGCAATGAACTCAAAACTTCCTTTTAGGTGTACAATGAACTCCAAGCTTCATTTTAGCTCTACAAAGGAGAGGTAATTAAGAGGACAAGAGGAGGAAATAGTTCCTGCTTCTTTGCTGGGGCTTACATTAAAACCAACAATTAACATCTCAGTCCTGTACTCTGCTCATTAGAAATCTCCCATCACATTTATCTTTGCCTGCACAGTAAAAGTGATTGTGAACATGAAGGGAGTGAGCTCTAGAAATAACTATGTACTATTACTCTTCAGATGAACCCCAACACTCAAACATTAAGCAAAATTACATCTGCTATGCAAACAAGTGAGAAAATAAAGAAAAAAACCATGTAACTGTTACTTGTGTGCTGCAGTCTATCCCAGTAAGAATGCATTATGTGCATAGACTGGCATATAAAAGATTGAATACTGGCTAGATACAAATTTTTCTGACTTTTGTCTATTTGTGCCACACTTTTACCTGTATCTAAACCTCTTTTATTTCCAACACTAAATTTAGCAATAACAACCCTGGTTGGTTGAGAGTAGATCAAAGCTCTATTTAGCTCAGGGAGGAATTTGTGTCACCTGTTACTTTCTGGTTTTACTTGTTTTGAAAGAGAGAAGTGGAAACAAAAAGTGCCAAGAAAACCAGGGCACCAAGGGATAAGTGCATTTTGATAAATTATATTAATTTTAATGTAACACACAGTTGACTCCCAGGATTTTCAGTTTTAATGTGACCTTCAGCTTTCATAAACAATAGTCTATTTCTTCATCAGCACACTACAGTAATTTCCTTGTTTTGCTTTTCCATGGACAGATCAAAAGCTGTCCTGCTAAATCATCTATCCCAGGTCTTTCTGCTGAGTTTCACTCTTCAACATGTTCTCCCTTTTTTTGTGCACACTACTAATCCATTTCAGCACACCACTGCTACAGTCTAAGTCAAGACTTACAACATACTGGGATACTGTACTGGCATTAGAGAGTGCATACAAGGTAAACTACATTTTGTTTAGCCTTGGATAAACTCCAACTGAACAAAAGAACTTCTGGGTTCATTGCCAGCTGCCAACTGTGTGGCTAAATAATATTTCATCCTGGAATCCCAAGAGTCTGGATTAATAAACTGCCAAAATAGCACTCAGACATGGTTCTTTCCAAAGCTTCCCTAGCAGCTTCTATTGATAGCACAACATTTATTTCTACATTACTAATACCAAACTTCTGTATGTTATTGTACAATTAAGTATTGAAAAACGTAATTATGGCTCTGAATAATTATGAATTGAAGCTTCAAGCACCTGCTGTAGGTGATTCCTCTCATGTTGTCTTGGACACAAGGCAAGGTTTCTAACATTCTTTCCTGGGTAAGAGTAATTCACTATACAGTTCAAAAAGCACTGTCATCTCTCAATGCAAGCATGTTTCACTCAAGTAATTGCTGACAGGTTCAGCTTCAACACCTGTGAGTTCCTGAAATTCTGTTGTATCTCCATATGATTTGCCATGGAAATAAGCCCCTGGTTTCACTTCCAAAGACTAATATTTAGGGAATCATGTCCAACTGTATTTTCAATATAGCTGAATGCACAATCTAAGTTTTTCGTTAAAATGGTATTTTAGGTTTGTTTTTCTGTTTCACTCTTTCAAAACAGATTCACTTACAATGATCAGATCAAAACAGATCTTTACAATTTACAAATTTACAAAGACAATATCCCTCATCTTCCTATTGAGATAAGGACTTCACCAAACCAGGTGTGCAGTTTTGAGATGACACAGGTTAAGTCATACTCTCAGCACTTACAAACTTAATGTCGTAGAAACCCAATTTGTACCTCACTCTGTAGGAGATGCCCATCTATTTCAACTCTTCCACTTTTTTAGCCTCTAAAACCCCTCCTTGATATTCAAGATGTAGGTATAGGTCAAATAATCTCTGTCAACCCATAATTTGTAAAATCCTTTCCCCTCACAAGAGATACAAGTCCATTCCAGCTCCTTTCAGAGACACTATGAGTCTCTAGTCCTACAAACACCTTGGAATTGCTGGATTCCTGAACCCACTCAAAGGCCCACTGAGACAAAGGAGACAGTGAATTTCACCTGGACATACAAATTTGACCACAAAATTAAAAAGACAGGAGCACACTAACACACAAAAAACGGAACTGTACTAGAGAGAATCAGACCAAACAAAAATAAAATGGTATCACCTTTTTTCATAAATGTCTCTGTATCTATTTTATTAATAACACCTTTCACACAAAGAGGCCAGTGTGAGAGATTCAGCTGCTGATTTTACTCTCATCTCTTCCTTTCCTCTTTGTTTTGTTGGCATCCACTTGCTCTGCACTGCACACGCCAGAATATCCTGAAGCATGTGTTGCCCATTTCTCCAATCATGTGAAAGCATATTTGATAGCTCTAATTAGACTTCTGAAGAATAGTGCATAGAAGTGCTGGGTGCCTACCTCTTATCACCTGTGCAATCATCCCTAGGGCACCAACCAATTGCAAAGAAAATAATACAAAGGAATTTCCTAAGAGAAAAAAGACCTTATTTAGGGCTATTAGAAAGCTGAGCAGTGGCGTGTCACGGGTTCAGTAGTGATTTTTTAGTACTCTTTACCTCTCACCTTGAAAAATGGTGCAAAACATCCCAAGGCCAAAACATGTTGGAAGTCAAACTGAAATATATTAGGAAAGCTCCTTCACCTTTTTCTGCCTGAGATCCACCTGACTTAGGGAATTACAAAGATATAAAGTGACAGACAGAGAAAGCCCATTACAGTATAACAGTAGGCATGTTTAGTCTGCTTTCAAGAGAAAACTCTTTGCAACCAGTAAGTAAGCTGAAAAGCAAACTTCTCAGGCATTCAACATCAGCTGAAGGCTGGTTTTGCCATAAACACAGGTAGATCAAGGGACCTGCCTGGGAAATTCAGTTTTTGGGAGTAAATGGCAGGATGGACATTGTCAGATTTCAATGGACCTGCTCAACAAAACAGCACCTATGTCCCCACCAACCAGCAGAAAGGAAACACAGTCTTTCCTAGGCGCTGTGGGGTTTGCAGAATGTGTATCCTAGATCACAAACCCTCAGATCATGTGACGTTAAAGAAGAATGATTTTCTTCTCTGGGGTTTGCAGAATTTGTATTCTAGATCACAAACCCAGAAGAATGATTTCAGGTGGGGTCCTGAACAACAACAGGCTTTTGAACAAATGAAACAGGAGATTGTTCATGGAGTAGTCCCTGGACCAGTCAGGACAGGCTAAGATGCAAAAAATGTTCTCTACACTGCAGCCATGCAAAATGGTCCTTCCTGGAGTCCCGGAGACTCAGCGATGAGCCCTGGAGTTCTGGGGTCAGGGTAATGAAAAGGATATGAGGCTTTCTACACTCCAGATGAAAAAGAGATCCTTGCAGCTTATGACGGGATTTGAGCTGCCTCAGAAGTGATTGGTACCAAAGCACAGCTTCTTCTGGCATCCTGACTGCCAGTGCTGGACTGGGTGTTCAAAGGGAAGGTGCCTTCCACACGTCATGGCACCGGTGCTACATGGAATGAATGGATTGCTCTGACCACACAGTGAGCTCAAATAGGAAACCCAATCACCCAGGGATCTCAGAAGTCATCACAAACTGGCCTGAAGGTGAAACTTTTGGATTATCATCACCAGAGGAGGAAAAGGTTGCACATGCTGAGGAGGTCCTACACTACACTCAGCTGCCAGAAAATTAAAATCAATGCACTCTCCTCACTGATGGTTCCTGATGTGTTGTAGGGACAATTTGAAAGTGGAAAGGTAATGTATGGAGTTCTACACCATTGAGGGACAAGGTGGGTCCAGTCATTTCACAAAGCTGAAAGCTGTCCAGCTGGCTTTAGATATTACCCAATGAGAGAAATGCCAGTGCTCTACCTCTACACTGACTTGCTGATGGTGGCAAATGCTCTGTAGGAGTAGCTGTACCAATGGAAAAAGACCAATTAGCAGTGAAAAGGGAAACCCATCTAGGCTGTAGACGTGTGGCACCTCTGCCCAGGTGGAGAAGTTGGCTGTAAAGTACATCATGTAGGTGCACAATACCCAAGAGTTCAGCTACTGAAGAATATCAAAGCAATGGAGAGGTGGATCAAGCCAAGTGTCTCAGGTGGATCTAGACTGGCAACACAAGGGTGAATTATTTCTGCCTCAATGCACCCCTGATGCTTCAGGTCACCAGGGAAGAGATGCAACATCCAGATACTTGAGGCTTGTGATTGATGGGTGGACATAACCATGGACACTCCCTGGTTATCCCAGACTGTGGCAGATTTGTTACATCACACTACCACAAACCCACCAAGGCAAGCTTTATGTATTTACAGTGGAAACTGCCACTGGATGGCCCTTGGGAAGACATTTTGGATTAGTCCTGCCTCAAGCAAAGGCAAATACATCCATGGAATTGTTTTTGCTCAAGAACGTGGATGCACTTGGTGGGTATTGCAGAAGGACAAAAACAAGATGTGTACCTCAAGGAGGTTTGATTTTTGGGGGAGAACAGTCTGCAATACTGAATTGTATAATATTGGTTGCAGCATGACACTGCCGCTGTATGCCATAACTGCCATGGGCCACAAGGATGCTCCAGGTACACCAGTTGTGAGCTGATGCAGCTGACAACCAGCCAACAGCACACAAGCCCTCCTGCTCTGGAAGACACCTAGGTAGCATAGAACACACAATCATGGACTACATGAACTCAACAGACATCTTGAAGGGACAGCCATTGACTACAGAAATAATACCTTTACATGTACATTTTTATCTCTGTATCTATATAAATAGATGCATGTATGTATACATATACGTATGTATATGCCAGAGCCATGTGGGTCTCTCTGTCAGAGCCACGTGGGTGTGCCTAAGTTTTTATCTGTCAGGTAAGGGGAAGTAAGGGATTCTCACATCCAAGAAGGAAAGGGCTGTGGGTGCCATATTGGTCTCTGTCTCAGAAAGCTGCATGACTCCGGGTCTGCTCAGTTAGACTCCATCAGCACTTTTTGTGTAATCACCCTCTTTTATACATTGTTGTTAGTATGTATTTTTGCTGTTACTTTTCATTCTCTTATCTCATTGTTGTTTCCAGTAAATTGTTATCTCAACCTATAATTCTGCCTTCTCTCACTGTCTCTCCCTCTCCCTCTCTCTCCCTCTCCCTCTCCCTCTCCCTCTCCCTCTCACTAGTGTGTGGGTGAGGGACTGGAAGACAGGAATTGGTTGCATGAAGTTTAATTTCCAGCTGGATTTAAATCATAACCCTCACAGGCAATTGCAACAACAATTTACTGGGTGAAAAAGAGAATAGACTCAAAATCCACGTTGACTTGTTTTAGCAATTAAGTTCTAATTGTAGCTGCATTATCCACATAAGAAATCTGGAGATTTTACCAAAAATGAGTGTTTTCATGTGTTTTACCAACACATGAAAAACCTTGAAGACTCTTACTGATTTATTTTTCATAGTACTTTATTTAAGATATAAAGTAAATATTGAACATAAATAGTCACTTAACTATCAGAGTTTGAACAGGTGCTAGGTGCAAGGCAGACTTTAAGACTGATTTTTGCTGCAGCTATGAAATAGTTGTGCCAAAGCAAATTACACCCTCTTTTGACCTCATTAGCTTTAGTTGTTTGTTGAGGCTGTGCGATGCATAATGCAAATAATGGCTGCTAACCAGAAGTCAATGTTTAGAAAAGATGAAGAGTGCCGCTGCTGTCATATAAAAATTACTGTAAAATGTTTGCCTTTTCCTTAAAGTCAGACTCAGGGGTATTTTTATTTAGAAAAATATTCAGAAAAACAAGGGAATAAATGTCAGTGAAATTCAATCTTTCTGCAATCACTGAAGAGCCAACAGGAGTAGTTTAGTACTGCTACTATCACATGATAACCATGTTAGAGTCTGGTACCTACATGATCACCAAATGCCTGAGCCACCTCAATGCCTGTCTGCCACCACGCAGGATCTGTGGCAAAGTGGCAGGAACTTCAGTTGCATCTTTGTGATAGAATATGAGTGGGAGTTGCCTGAACCTGTGTGCTTCAAAAACAGTGACTAGAGCAATTAAATGACACCAAATGTTTGCCTGTGTTTACATACAATTTGATGATGAACATCAAAGCAAGAACATTTCTGTTACAGGCATGTGGAGGGTAGCTCAGACTTGTGAATGGACAATTATTTTCTCTTTATGATCTACTGAACAACCCTAACAAGCCCTGCAGGAAAATGCCATGCTGACACTCAGTCTTGGATATTGTCTTTTGATCAAGGGATGAGCAAAATTGCTGATAAAAAAAAGGCTTTCACAAATTCTAGCTATAACAAAAACCTTATGCCATTTCTAAATAACTCCATCCAGGTCCCTTCTGCCCTTTCCACCCTTAAAATTACTGACTTAATTAATGTGCACCTACTTACTAGAAGTTAGCATTCTTTCTAGAATGTAGTTTTAATCAAGCTGTCCCTTGAGATCTGGTGTTTTCTTTTAATTAACACCTAAGGATTTTACTCACCAAAAAAAAAATGTTCCCAGACGAAGTATATATGAAAGTGGTGTGCTTGTCTTCAACACATGAACTCAGTAAACCCTTACCCTGGCACCCCAAAATTAAAACATATTTTTCTCTTTCATCTCAAAATGTTCCTGTTGTTTGCAATTCCACACTGTCACACTTCCACAGCCACACATCCCATGGCTTGGCACCAGCAGGGAAGGGAAGGGTGGAGAAAGCTCACTTAACATGAGCAGGTAAAAAGCTAATGAAATGTTATTGCATCTACTTTACTTTATTTCTGCTGGGGTCTTGGCTAACTCCCTTTACCCATTGCATGGACAATGCAGCACCAGAGAGGGAAAATCACAGTGAACACAAACCACAAACCAGCATGTTCTTCAGGGCATCAAGGGACCAGGCTTTGTTCCCTGTGATCCCATCAACTCCTGCCTGACAGGAGTCCTTCTAATTTACTGTAGTCAAAAACAGTAATTTGGCTGCTTTAATCTGTGCAAGAACTTTGCCCATTTTTTATGCAGCTCCTGTATGGAAGTGGATGGATAAGTATCAATTCAAAATTCTCCTTTATAGATTAAAGGAGATGTATATAGTGTGCTGCTAGAAATATGTTTATAGCCTAACACCATGACCATGTTGCGTACCAAACAGTTCTTATCAGTGTGTTTCCGTGTGTCTGATGATGCTCCTGTGAGTCGCACTGAGAAACGTCTTGTTCTAACTAGCCAATTTTCAGCCCTTCTGATTATTAAGTTTTCAAATTAAATAGACTTAAAAGAACATTTATGATAATTTTCTACTACTTTTAGATTACATCTCAAAATTAATCAAGGATCCTCTTACCATAGGAAACTATGAGTAAAAGTAATCAGTGGAAATGTCATAGCAGGTTCACTGAAAATGTGGATAAAAACATATTTGTAATTCTGAAAAAACTTGAAGTAGCAGCAAGATCAACAGTAGTCACAATCCAACAGGGTGGTTGTTTCATTTTTGCATCCTACAAGAAGTGTGTACTTCTAGTGTGTGGCTTGATTTCTGAGGAATTAATATTTTTATGAGCATTACATAACTGTACACACACACAGACACACACACACACATACACACACACACATATATATATGCTATCTTTCATTATTAATTTATTCCCTGCTGAATTCAGTGCAGACATAAAAGTTTAGTCTCTTCTGTCTGCTGTCAAACCAGAGTTTTCATACAGGATTTTGGCCAAAGTGGCAAAGGTCTTCTGCAAAAATGTAAATGTCTCTGAAGTCATCCCAGGGTTGAGCCCATAGCATCCCAGAAAGGGCTTCAGCACCATTCCTGCTAGAAAAATGTCAGTGCTGCAGACACGAAGAACCTCAGATACTCAATGACCACGTTTGCAGTCTCCTAGCAGCCGTACAACTACATGTTGTGCTGGCAACAAAAATCACTCTCCTTTCAAATGCATCTCTGCTTGCCAAAAGCACAAAAGTATGTGCAGGGTTTCAACTCCCCTAGGAAATCCACTGAGGTGATGATGTGCTCTCAGTCATACAGGCTTGTCACAGTTGGACTGCTGTTAATGTGCACAGACCCATGCAAGGATACTGGAAAAGCTGAATGCTGAAAAAACAATAACTTCACAGGGAGAAATTCCCTACCCTGGATGGACCATTGTGTCACTTGTGTGCCACAGAAATATAAAAATATCAGGTACAGTTTCATGAGTGTAATTAGTGGCTCAGCTTTCAAACTAGTGGGTGAAATGAAATGTTTCTCAGTGAGACTCACAGGAGCATCATCAGACACACAGAAACACGCTGATAAAAACTGTTTGGTACGCAACATAGTCATGGTGTTAGGCTATAAACATATTTCTAGCAGCACACTATATACATCTTTAATCTGCTACTCTTTACATTTCTCTTTACATAAGTTAGTACCACTAACTAATGTTAAAAGTGGCATGTTTTATTCTAAAATTTTCTATGGCTATTCTGTCAGAGACACTTTCTGCTATCTCTGCTTTAATTAAATATATATACCTGATGCAGAAGGAAGTTTACAGCAAATCTGTACAAATAAAATGGCAATTTTAAGCACCATTTAATCATAATAACGAGTACAAATACACACATACAGTTGCACACATGAACTATACAAGCGCACTTTGTAAACACTGTGGGTGTAAAATTCCACGATGGAGCAGCTCCATCGTGTATAACCACCTGGGACGATCACTCTGCTTTCACACAGGCCAACTCCAGCCACTGTCCTGTCAGGTACACTTGTCGGCTCAGCTGACTNCGCAGGGCGGCGCGACACTTCTCCGACACGGCCCGCAGCATGGCGTCCACGCCCTCCGCGTCCTCCAGGCCGGTCCCGGCCGGGGCAGCGGCGGGGGCGGCGGNTTTAATCTGCTACTCTTTACATTTCTCTTTACATAAGTTAGTACCACTAACTAATGTTAAAAGTGGCATGTTTTATTCTAAAATTTTCTATGGCTATTCTGTCAGAGACACTTTCTGCTATCTCTGCTTTAATTAAATATATATACCTGATGCAGAAGGAAGTTTACAGCAAATCTGTACAAATAAAATGGCAATTTTAAGCACCATTTAATCATAATAACGAGTACAAATACACACATACAGTTGCACACATGAACTATACAAGCGCACTTTGTAAACACTGTGGGTGTAAAATTCCACGATGGAGCAGCTCCATCGTGTATAACCACCTGGGACGATCACTCTGCTTTCACACAGGCCAACTCCAGCCACTGTCCTGTCAGGTACACTTGTCGGCTCAGCTGACTTAAAACCTCTGGATAAAACCGGGCAGATCTTCGTTTAATTTCTACTTTCAGTAGCAAGCTACTGATGGCAAGCTGCCGGGCCAGGAGCCACGGCGGCACGGTGTACGGAGCCTGTGGCGCAGGACCTTCACTGAGGCACGGTGCCTCTGCCGCGCTCTCCCGTCGCTTCTCCGGCAGCGGGGGGAAGCGCGAATATCCCTTTTCCAAGAGAAAACGAGGAGCGTGCCGACGGGTGGGGCGCGCTGCCAGCCTCACGCCGCAGAGGCCCGGCCCGGGACACGGGCGCCCGGAGCCGCGGCGGTCTCAGCGCGGCACCCATCGGAAGCGGTGCCCGCCGGCGGCGGTGCGGAGAGTGAAGGCGTTTCCCTGCGGGAAGGCCAGGGTGCGGATGGCGCCCGCCTCCCCCAGCGCCGCCCGCAGGCTGCCGCCCCCCTCCAGCTCCCTGCCGCCCGGGCGCGGCGCGGCGCGGCCGGTGCGNGCCGGCGAGAGGGAGTGCGAGTCCCGCGATCTGCACCGCACAGCCCCGTCCTGTTTCGCACCACACTGTGCTCCACTGCTCCATCCCACACCGCACGGCCCCCTCCCACACCTCACTGCGCTGCCCCGAACCGTACCACGCTGACCCCCCCACTGCCCTGCTCCACCCCGTACTGCTTTAGCCAACACCGTACCAATCAATCCATGTTGTCCTGCCCCACACCGTCCACCCCACACCACCCTGTCCTGCACGACACAACTCCCACAATCCCAACTGCACAATCCCATTCCACATCTCCCACCACCCAGGCCCCGTCCCACCCCGTGCTGCTTCACCCTGCACCCTAGTCCCCTCTGCACCTGACATCACACTGTCCCCCAGGAACAGCCCTGTTCCTGGCTGTCCCCGTGGGGCAGCCAGGATGGATGGCGAGCAGCACTCACGTCAAGGACAGCAGCCAGCTGCCTGGCCTGACTTGCCAGCTCCTTCAGCTGCACGTTGCTCTTCTGCAGTGTCACCAGCTCTTCCTGCCTCTGTGTGAGGGTCTCCTGAAGCTACAAAGGACAAATAGGGAAAGGGGTGGTTGAGTCAGCCACATCATCCAGGAGCCGGGGATGCTGCACACCAGGGCCCTGCAGTTGCCTCAACAGGATGCAACAGAACACAGTGTAGGCTGGGGAGGGCTTTGGAGTCTCTACCTGGCTGTTTGCTTCCAGGGCATCTCCCAATGCTTTCTGGTGCTGGTCTGCCAGGTCCCTCCAGCATGGCTCAGGGGAAGACAGGTTCTGTGGGGGAACCTCCACCAGCGAGCTGCTCTGCAGCGGCGGGGTGCAGGGGCCAAAAGCCACGTCCTCACCAAGCGAGAAATCATAGTCAGTACAGTCCAGTGGTGGTGGCATTAAGGTGGATACATCTGGAAGGAATAGCCACAAGTGTTAAGTGGAGGTATTCATGTCTGTTCCCCCCAACCCCAGCACACCATTCTGGTTCTAAACATCCCTCTGGATGTTCCCTCTGGACGTGTCCCTCTGAAATGCTTTTCCTCTACTGTGACAGCTGTGCACCCTGAATCTGTTTGGATTTTATTTGTCTCCTGTGGGAGAAAGCTCAGTGACAGCTTGGGTCTCGGGGCTGAGCACTACCTCACAGACTGTCCCATGGTGGGACAAACATGCAGTGAGTGGGCATCCAAAATTCCAAAAGCAAAGCAAAAAAAAAAAGGAGACTGAATGCAGCATGATTGCAGATGCGCACACACAGGTACATTTGGCTCAGGTAAGGAAAAATATCTACTTGCCAGGTATAAAATCACCAACAGTATGCCTGAATTCCTGGAAATCAAACTCCGGCCCATCCTGGAAGCAAGGACCCTGGCAGGGGTGAAGGAAATTATCCAGTGAGCAGGGCCCAGGGCTCAGACCTGCCCACATCACTGCCCATACTGTTTCAACAGTGTCTGCTGCCTGTGCTCAGCACCTTATCACAGTTCCAGCACCCCAGGCACCATCCCCTTGCCACTTGCAACCCATTTGACACATGGGACAAGATGCTGTCCTCTGCTGTGCCCATTTCGCAGGTGGGAAACTTGAGGCTAGGGAAGTTGCCAGCACCCATCTGCTTGAGAGAGCTACCCCTTCAGGTGCCAAGTGCAGCCTAGGCTGTTCTGAACAGTAGGTTTACCTGCTGCAGGGTCACAGGGCCAGCTGGGGTGGTGGGAAGGATGGGGACAGAGGCTGCCAAATCCTGCCAGTTGATGGTACTGAGCACTGGGGACAGTCAGAGACAAAGGTGAGTAGCACGTGCAGGGGTGGACATAGCGAAAGGTGTGGCAAAATGAGAAGCACGGCTGGGGAACATCTTCGGTGTGCATGGCCAGGTAATGCAAGGCTGGGAAACAGGGTGCAAAGGCACCAGGGAGGATACAGTGGGGCTCATGGAGAGGGGTCATGGCCGGGGGAACACGGTGGAGGGTAAGGTGGGGGTGTCACGGCTGGGGAGCACGGTGGGAGACACCAGAGGGGCGCAGAAGGAGGAACGGGGAGGGGTACACGCCTGGGGCGGAACGCTTCCCCGCGCCTGCGGAGCCTGGGCGGGCCGAGGGGGCTGCCCCGGAGGGAAACTCGACGATAGGCGCTGCCGGCCCCGCCACCACGGCCGCCCGTCCCTCCAGCAGCTCGGTGCCGCGCCCACCGCCGCGGGTCTCTGCCGGGCAGTGCGGGGGTCAGCTTGGGGGCTGGGCTGGTTTTTATGATGGTGTTTGTTAAATCTCTCTAAGGGATAGGGTCCGTCTGCGTTGAAAGCCACGGGGGCGGGGGGGGCCGGGTGGGGAGTGTGTTATGTAAGAGAAAAAAAGCCGTCCATGTCATCTCGAATGTACCGATCTGCGCACCGGGAGAGGGTACCCTCGCACCAGCAGAGCCCCACCCGCTGATACGGCATGTCCAGCTGAAATCACCGACGGGGTTGGCGGAGGTTGAGTGCCCTTTATTCCCCCGTGGTGGTCTTGTAGGTATTTTTTATAACAGCAGCGTGGACAAGGTTCTCTCGTTCTGCCTCATCATCTGACGGCAGGCAGGACTTGGAGCGCTGCCCGGCGTCCGGGTCCCCCCTGCCCTGGAAGGTGAGCACTCCCTAGGGCAGCTGTAGGTGTCTATGAGGTCTTTTAACACTACTTTTGTGCACAGATACAAATGAAGAAAATGACATATTTTACAATGCTATGACTGTTTTCTGCCTTTGAATGTGCCAACCTGCTCAGGAGCGTGCATCTGGATTATAGACCTGCTAGAAAACTAAAGAAACAAACAAACCCAGCTGTTGTTATTATTCCACACTCTGTTTCCCTACACTTATGTCAGTGTATCTTTTTTTTTTTTTTTTTCCCGAGCCATGACCAAGACAACGGGAGGCAGTTTGAAACGGGTGAAATAAAACCCCATAGACTGGCTATAGAGCAGGTATTTTTTTATTGCAGCACTGGAGGTGAGGGGGATTTCTTCACCTAACTCACCCACCCTTGTTAAGTGCTGTGGTTTATTTATACAATAAGTATTGCTTAATATTGCTACATTATTATAACATCATCATACATGCACCTGAACTGATTTACATAATGGTATCTCATGGATATAAGTAGTACATGGATGCGCTATGCTTGTGCTTCCCCAATTTAGGTGGTCTTGGAGGTCTTCTTCAATGAAGGCTTAAGGTGCTCCTCACATCTGAACTTTTCAACTTTATCTTCAGAGCATGCACAGTTATGGTGTTCTTTGGTCTTTCTGCATCTAACTGGTCTAAATTCTTCATTTTGTGGCTAATTTGTTTTACATTTGCTAAATACTAATTAGTACATCCTGCTGCTTCCCAATATAGCTATACCTGTCTATTTTTGAAACTATTTGCCTATTTTTGAAACTACTCACCTGGTGAGTTTCTGTTTATTTAAGCATTAAGCAACTAGTTAACTATATACTGGCTATTACATTGTATAGAAAGTTATGACTCGGGTTATATTGGTATCTTATATATCTTATAACTCAAGATGTATAAGCATCTTGTAACTTTGACTCAAGTTATATAGGCATCACAGGGAATGACACCATTGGGCTTGTTTATTTTGTGGGGGATTGAGTTAACTGACAGGGTGAATTTGTTATGTGCCAATGTGTTTCCTCTCCCAGCTGTGCCTGCATACCACCAGCCAATAAACATATAGAGGTAACAAGCAGAAAAGAGTTTACTCAACATTCAGATGGTCCTTACAACGTTATCTTTATGGACCACCCTCCAATTAAATAACACCGTATCTGAGATTCAGTAAATTATTTACATGCTGGGCTTAAGAGAATACAGAAAAACAACAGTGCAGTTGACATGACACATATAATCGTTTGCAAAACGCCATCTAATTTTCAAGCTCCAATAGACACTAAGGCTTAGTGGATCAGACTGCACCGACTCTGTGAAGCACAAACGCCGAACCAGAGCTGTCTCCACCACCACCCGCTGTCAGCGGTCATCCACAAGCCAGGGGCACTTCTGGGCCACCTCCGAGGGCAGGAGGAGAGACAGGGACCGCCCGTTCAGAGACACCAGGAGCTGAAGCTGGTCCATGCAGTCCCGCAGGAGCTCTTCCGGATAGCCGCTGATTCGCAGGTCCAGGGGGCTGCGGTGGCGCAGGAGCCGGTCCGCAAGTCCCAGGCTGCTGGCGGCCACCAGGGAGGGCGCGTATTTGGTGAAGGCATAGTCAGCCAGGCTGAGCTCCGCGACGCCCGCCGCCAGGCTCCGGGCGTCCGCCGCCTCCCCCGCGTCGGCCCCCCGAGCCTCCAGCCGCACTTGGCTGAAGTGCTCCAGGAAGAAGCTGGCGGTGGGCGCCGCCAGGTCGAAGTCCAGGCGATGCAGGACGATGCACTCCAGGTTGCGGAGCTGCTGGCGGGTGAAGGCATCGCAGCAGAGGGCGAGGAGCTCTTTCACGCTAGGAGGGTGCACCTCCACCTGCGGGTGGGGACAGGAGTGAGGACGCTGCCGCCGCGAAGCAGTGCAGGGGAGCTGGCGCGGATCGCGGCCTGTCTGTGGCCGCCTCAGGCTGGCCTCAGCCGGCCGCCACCCCCGGTGGCGGGGCAGCCGGGGCCCGGGGCCGCCCCTACCTGTTTGCAGGCGATGAGCAGTGCTGTTACACCCAGGAGCTGGAAGCAGTCGGCGGCCACTGGGGTAGTGGCGAGAAAGCGATCGAGGATGTTGACGGCCAGGCAGAGTGCCTCCAAGGAGAGCCCGAAATGCCGGTGCACGGGGATGAGCCAGCTGACCAGCTTGCAGCGCGCCTCTGCCGTCACCTATGGCACCGGCAGTGGGGGTCAGGCGGGGCCGACCCGGGCTCCCCCGCCCACTCCCCGCCGCCGGCCCCGCTGCCCCACCTGCGGCTGCCGGGCGAGCGGCTCCCGCGGCTGGAACCGGCTCTCCAGCCCCTTGCGGGAACGGTACCAGCTCTCCCCGTAGTCGCGGAAAGCCTGCAGCTCCTGCGCGTTCTCCCCCGCCGCCGTCCCCGTCCCCGTCCCCGGGCGCCGCCGCCGTGCCGGGCGCCGCGGGCAGCCCCCAGGGGAGCCGCCGGGCCCCCGACGCTCCGGAGTGCCGCCGCACCGCCCGCTCGCCGCCGTCACCATGGGGTGCGCGGCCGTGCCAGGTCCGCTCCGGTCGCGGCACTGACTATTTGAGCGGAGTGGTAGCTGCCAAAACTGTCACCGCCCGCCTCCCGGGCACCCCGGCCCCGCCCGTCCCGTCGTTTGGGCACTTAGGGGACCACCGTCTCCAAAACAAAATCCGAGCCATCGAAACGTGTCTCTTCTCTGCCGCTTGCCCTCGGGCACGAAGGCTGTGGTGGAGGCGCCATGCGACCTCCCGACCATGGCCTCCTCGTTCCCGCGCGGCACCGAGAGCAAACCAGACAGCAGCGCCCTAAACCCACGAATGCGGCCAGCTGAAGCTGCTGCATCGATTTTGCCATTACCAACGCAGGCGTCTCTCCAGCTCCTAGCAGTTCAACTCAGAACGTCGTAAACTTTAACAGTTACCGATCACTGCCCGTAAGTAACACTTCCAGTGCAGGTCACCAGACCAGCACAGGAGGACAGCAGGGGAAAGAGCCTGGAGCTGGAGCTCACGATGCAATCTGGGTCTCAGTTACACTTCCATCCATGGACTATGTATGTGATGCGGCACTATTTTAAACAGCTGAATGCAGGAAAATTAAAACAGTCCTGCACTCCAACCACCCATTTATAGTGCGATATAGATGTGGAAAGACCTGCAGAAAGAAAACCTCTTCTGGGTTAAGCACTGGGAAAGATAGCAGTAGGAAACAAGAGCTTCAAGAAGCCAACAATACAGAAGCAAAACAGGGGAGGAGGTGGGAATTCTACAGTGTGAATGGCAGGAGAAGGAACTCCTCTCCAAGGTTAAAAAAAAGAGAACACATTACAGACCACAGATTGATATTATGGTGACAAAGATCCAGAGGTACTGAATAGTCTTGTGTCTGACAAATGCTTTAAGAAAAGTAACACAGAAGTGTTAACAGAAGTCTTTATTAAATAAATAGAGCAAAAGTGAAAGTTCATCCACCCAAAAGAGTACAGGCACAAAAGCTGCTCAGGTATACTGCAGAAGCAGAAAGCCAGTGTAGCATCTGGGTTGTTTTTTTTTGTTTGGTTTTTTGTTTTTCTTTTTTGGTTTTTGGGTTCTTTTTAAAGTTTTTTTTTTTAAGATAACTGTGCTTATCTGTACACCACAGTGTGACCTCCTACTTTGTTTTACAGAAAACTGTTGCTCACACAGAAGATCGTGCAATTGCCCAGTTATTACAATATATCCCCTTAATTTATTTCAGTTATTTATTTAGAAGATTACAAAGCACAGCATGCTAGAGAAACACAAAGAATAACTCTGAATTTCAACATTACCACCTATAAATGGAAAAAACCCTCATTCATCACAGTTGAATAAGGGAGAAGAATTCAAACACAATTCACACTTTCCCTAGGATTTAACCATTTAAGACCAACGACTCATTTGCAAAATTCAAACCCCAAAGAAAGAGCAGCTTGCTAATAACTGAATTACTGAGATGTTTTTCTACTTTGTGTTTCAAAAGAACACAAATAAAACATCTCAACTGAAACAACAAATAAAACACCTCAACCAAAACAAAAAATAAAACACCTCAAACAAAACAAACCCTAGGAAATTTGTTTAGGGTACAGATTTAGTTTATATTTTCAATGAATATAATCTGCAGGTTTTGATTTCAGTGTGGGAATACTGAAAGCAAGGTTGAGATCTTAAGGTCTAAGATCAAAACTTCCTGTTCAAATGCTTCCTTGCCTAAAGGGTGCTCTAAGAAACACCCAAAGTCACTTCCTGTCTCCTTCAAAATCAGGACTACCACTACATTATCATAATGCATAAAAGAATAACAGATATGATCACTGTTCCTTCAGAGCTGTTAGCAAACAGCTTTCCTCTTCCGGAACTGGTGTAAACTAACACCAGTGCACAAGCTGGACAGCAATACCAGTTCCACTGTGATCATCTAAATGGATAGGCTCCATATATTTTGCATTTTTATGAATTCAATTTCCTGAGTGCCTTTTCTGTACATGATTAACTTCTGCTGTATAAAATCTTTATTTTTCAGATTAAACAAAAGTTCCCATCTACAATGTGCTTCTGTCTGTGAAGACAGTTCCTATTTGACTGCAACTGTTTAACAGCAAATCCTCCCCACCAATATATTCCTTATTCTTGAAAGCTAAGTTGGCAATCTAAAATTGCACTTCATAATTAGAAATAGTGTGGATCGGTGGAACATGAGATCATCTGATTCACTAAGCTATTCAGTTAAAGATTATTTAGTATTAAAGAAACAAGAAACAAAGGATCACACAGATATCCAGTCATTGTGAGCAAGTAGGGTAGGAGAGAACTGCCACTGGAAGTTTCCACTAGGAGCTTCTCTGGTATTTCCTTGAAGAGGGTCAATGTGAATTTTGATCAATAAGAGGAGAAAAAACACATGATCATTCCTTGAAGGGGGCCTGGAGAACTATTCAAAACTTAACATACAGAAAAGGGAGACAGTTGCAGGAGTCACAAGGATCAGGGTAAACAGGGAGGAACAACTGTGAGAAGAGCCACATCCTCTTCTTTGGGAGGACCCTCTGGTCAGTACATATCTCGCTGAGCACTCATTCACAGCAGTCCATACTATCATCTTACAGATGCTTACAGAGCACCTTCTCAATGTAAATCATATAGTAAAATTAAGCCTTCTCTAAGATGTCTTGCTTTAATACTGTAAATTAACAGTTAAAAAAAAAAAAATCAGCACTTAGGAAACCCTTATGAGAAACATTTGTCTTCCATTTGCATATATGGAATTCTACTCAACTGAGATTCAAGACCAAATCCTCAATCATCAGTACACACTGTACTGATGGTATGATTAGCACATCAAGTTAAAAAAGAGAAATGGCTGTGAACAATTCATATTTTGAAAAAGCTGCTTGCAGTTATCATTCCTACAGTCAAGACAAATGGAACCAAATATAATGTAAAGGCTAAACATATCCAATGTTCATCTTAAAAATGATAAAAAGAAAGGCTGATCCTATGCAAAATCATGCAGTCTATCCCCATCATGGCTGGTATCAACCATACTAAGAATTTAAATATTTCCAATTAATGTTGGAGTGCGTATTTCCCCTGCAATTACTGAAGCTCTCATTTGTTGCTGATTTCTGATTTCAGTTACCATTTTCTGTTTTTATCAGCTCTTTGATGATGTATAAGACCTTGTCATCTAGAAAAAAACAAAACCACAGTGTGTGAAAAAGAGCAAGTTTAAAAACTGATTCTCAAAATGCCAAAAATCGTAAGAGAAGTCTAGCTGTCAGCAACTTAAAATTTTAATGTTTTAGGCTATGCCAGAATCTAAAGCAAAACAAGTGATTACCATTACCATTGCTATTTGGCAAGCAAAAGGACAAACAGTATGTGCACAGTACATCATCATAAAATTATTCTATGAACTGCTGATGACCATTTCAGTATTCCACAAAAGAGATTGGGAAAGTCGTGGGTTAACTCCAGATACATCAGCATACAGGAATTCCCTTTCTTCCCCACCTACAATATGCTCCTGAATATTCAGTGTCCAAATTTTAAATTGTGCTCTGCTATCCCTTACTTTTGGGAACGAATACGTCATTGGTTAACCTAGATTTTGAGACAACTTGCATAACACTTATACATCATCTATGCCTAGGATTCTCCACGCATAACCTCAATTCTATTTTGAGATGCTTGCCTCACCATTACTACCACTACCTTGAATGCTGTTACCAGGGATATCTTTAAAATGGCAGTTGTGCAGATCTGTGTACATCTGGGGTGAGCCACAATATATGCAGGGTTAGTAATGACTTTCTGGACGCCTCTTAATGGAACTTTCATGTCACACATGCTACTGTGTGAGGATGCAGTGTACTATAGATTCCTCAGTTTTGCTACAAGATCCATTTAACAAAGAGTAATGCCAGCAATAAGTTACCTTCAAGTGACATTTTGGGATTTTCAAGCTTCTTCTTCAAAACAGACTCAATGAGAACTCTCAGCTGTTTGAAAATTACTGCTATCTTAACAGGAGCCTATAAAGAAAAGACAAACACTTCATCATCAGACATTTCACACCAAAAATATAGATCAAAATATTACCCTACATATAAACAAGAGTTTATAACAAGATTCCTGCAAACATGATGCACATATGTTATTTTTAATGGTAATGATAATCATGATGGATAGGATACTCATTAAATGACTTTGCTTACATTCATTACATGCCTTAGCTTTAGGCACCAGTTGTTCACAGTATCAAAGCCTGAAGAACAGCAGCTGAGAAGGGTGACTTAGAATACATTCCCACACAACCAGCATAAGAGGAAATTATTACTTCGCCAATAAGCTGCCCAATTAATTGCCTTTTTACCACCCAAGGTAACAAAGTTCATACTACATTTACACAAATAAAACAGCTATGCATTTGCCTCTTGGGAGGTCTGCCAGGCCTCCTGAAGAGGCAATCACATGCCTTTTCTAAATCTCACTATGAATTTGGATACCTAAAACTGAACCCTCTCCCAAAAATATTTCCTTTTATCCTTTCCTCCCTATTTCAATCTTTATTTCATTTATATGCTGCCTTTGGTAGAAAAAGCAGCTGCTACAGCAGAAGGACAAGATGCAAGGTACTTTGCCTAGCGTCTCAGTAGAAAAGTAGAAATTCTGAAGCACTCTGTAAGATGTGATTAGCCCAGCAACTGCAAAACTGTAGCCCTCCATGGACCAGAAAAAAAACCTCTAACAAATCCACAAGGAACCTGCTTGATAAAATTTCCTGTTCAGGATAATCAGTGAATTAAATTAGATGACTGCTTACTTGGATCAACAGACTGCATAAAATTGTTTTGCTGCTTACAGCTGTCTTTGAGAGTAGCACAAGGCCCAGAGCACAGAAAATTGTAACCACGTAGCTGCCTGGATAGCGAAACTTGCCATTTATCAGAATTTACAGAGGATCTTTTCATGACAACTATTTTGTCTGCAAAAATATGCTAGGAAATTGCTCTCAGTTTCCAAGTAAAACTTATACATGCAAAAAGGAAAAAATCTAATCAATAAAATCAAACATCCCAAACCCAAGTAAGCAGTTATTTTACAATTTGGATTTTTTTTTTTCAGACAATTCTGTCTGCACTAAAGAACAGTATATACAGTAGTGTGCTAAAGAAAAATACATAGTTACAAGATTTTAAAATTAAAAGAAAGGGTAGTATAAAAACAGTACACTCCTTTGCTTTTAGTACAAGCTCTATAACAAAAAGGTTTCATCTGCATCCACTTTCAATACCCTTTCTGAAAGAACACTTTTTTCTTGAAGAGAGAGGGAACTGATTTGTTGCACACCAGATATGACAAGTCTATTCTTTTGAGTGTGATTTATTAAGATTTCATTACATGTATATAAAATTTTCCATCATTATCTTAAATTCTCTCCCCCTTTCTTCCCTCTTGTCCCCATCTCCCATATACAGTGGTCCGAATCAGGCTAATATATCAACTATGTAATATGAAAGCTCAGGGAATCACAAAAGGTAGTTTAGTTGTAACTCCAATGCACCTGAAAATGGATCCAACCATCAACTGTCAGGAGACGCTCGCGATGCTGGACTTCTATATCCCCGCCAAAAAGCAAAATGGGAAAGGGGGATATTAAAGTAGTTTCTCTCAAATACACCTTGGCATACCTCACCTGCACATAAACAAACACACAATTAAAAAACAGCAACAAAAACACACAATTAAAAACAGCAACAAAAAATCCCAAACCACATAACATTCTACAACACTAAATTTGATTGCTACTTCTACAAGCAAGAAATACACCTTCTTCCTTTTTCAAGATGTAACCAAAAGTTATTGCAAACAATCAATAGCTATTTATCTGCCTTACACCACATAAAATAACTCACATATGAGAGACAGGCTTATATGCTAGAAGTTAGCTAAAGCCACAGCTAACTTCTTAAAGCTCAAATAGAGACATAACATTAACCTAGTGATGTTCACAGAAGCAACACTAAAAGTAGTAACACTACGGAAGCAAAAGGCAGGCAAAGCTCTTTCATTATACATTCTTTTTGGGAACTGTTTTATCAGTTTATCTATATCCACATCTGCATATGCATAAATGTGGTACACACAGACACACACACTGCATGAAGTATGGGGCTCAGCATGTGCTGCTTCTGGCTTTGGAACATCTTGTATAAAGACAGAATGAGATGGAATGAATTGTAGTGGGAAGAATGGACACAAAAAGAATGCATCTTCATACAAAAGTGTAGGCTCAGTTTGCCGCACTCTTCATGGAATAACTTACCTACCGTAGCTGCTGTCTTGTCATTACACTATGATGTTCTTGGGAGTCAGGAAATATTTTTAACTCTCAAAAATACTATCATTTTATATGCATTAAAAAGTCTAATACCTCCTGCTTCTCCACAGTAAATTCGGCCATTAAACAACTGTCAAACTTTTGTTGTACCAGAAGTATAACTAAATACAAACACTTCAATTTAGCAAATAGGTGACAAGATTTTCAATAGAAAGGGAAAGAAGTTAAAAAAAATGCAACTCACTTAGGGAGTTTAGCTGTCCATTACAGAATTGGCTCTTTTATTTTATTACTGGTGTATGTCAGTACCAAGTTTCAAAACTCAGAACAGCAACAAAGCAGACTTTGAAAAGTTACTATTACATATTACTGTGTAAAGTGCTATTAAAATCAACAAGACTGTATTTAAAAAAACAATAATACTATTAAGTTAAATGATATACAGAAAATGCCTTCTATTTATAGCTACCAGCTTCACCATGAACAGAATTTGTTCATGATCTTCAGCTTGACCTTCTTTCTCTTCAGCAGTCAGTTGACTCATTTTTATGGACTTTAGGATCATTAGATAGTAAGACTCTTAAACATAAAACAATTAGATATTAAATAACATACACTAGTTCGAAGTATACTAGAGGCAGAACTCCACCTTTACACAAACTACTAGCTACATTCACTATCTTCAACTCACCTTCTCCTGGTAAAGCAGCCATCCATATGTCTGCAAGTCTCGGTTTACAGAAGAGGGATGAACTTGAGCTTTACCCTGAGCAGTTTCTACCGTGCAAGCCAGCTTCTCTGTAATATCCACAGACTTTGTATATAGTATTTTTCCTATGTTGTCATACAGCCCTGCAGTCAACACAGCTTTAAGAAGAGCTATTTCACTGAGAGATAGGGGTTGTGTGGCTCCATTTCCATCTCCTCCACATTGCATTGAAGGTGCTGTAAACCCTGCTGCTCTGACCACCCTTATGAGTTCTTGCTTCACATCCTGAAATTAGGATGGTATTAGTAAAGTTTTGAATTTAAAAAGTTACATACTCCACTTCAACAGCAGGAAATGACACTTCATCTGAATTATTCATGCTCTACAGGGGGAGTCCCTTACTAGAATAATCACTTGTATTTTCTGCAGCCACAATGGAATCCTAGCTATTTCTATGGTAAAAACATTATTTATAACAATCCGATGTCTGGAATATAGGATTAAACATATGGAAATATATATTCTGCAAATACTAAATCTCTACCTGCAGTTAAAATGAAGAGATATATTTGCATCAAAGATCCAGCTCTGCTTAGAAGTACTCAGTCACCCAAACTTAAAAGGAAAGATCAATTAAAACATTTTCTCACCAAAAATAAGAGGCCATTCATGTACGTTTGTGGCTCACCTTTCAAATTAACTGCTAACAGATGTATTATTTGACATCAAGAATAATATAATTATTTTAATTCATGACGTTTTGATTCTCTGAGGAAAGTAAGGCCTAGCTTCTCCAATGGCAGTGACTACAAAACTGTTTACCAAAGTGTGCATATCCAAATCTCACAGACACAGCTACCTTGACTGAGAGTTGCATTTCATCAGTCCCTAAATTCCACTTGCTTTTATCCTGTCTAAATAATAACTGTGATATATCATCTCTTTAAAAGGGAACAACATTTTCAGAGGGAAATTTTAACAAATAACTTATGTGTATAGAGCATAATGGTAAGTTTTACCTCCAGAGTCAACAGTGAAGTCCTATTAAGGAAATTCCTTCTGCAGTAAGTCATTTCAGCACGATACCCCCCTTCCTGTCGGGCCCTTTTCCACCTAAGGAAAAAACAGTGTCTTATTGCAGGAAGAAACCCATCAAGACTATAAGAGCAGAAGAAGCACTAAGTTAAAAAAGAAAAACGTGTTTTGGCAAGCATTCTCCACTCTAAAGTAAGTCGTATTAAAGATGAATTCTGCTGGCCTAAGGACATTCCAAAGAACATGTCTGTAATGTAGATTTGACAGATACTAACAAAAATACAAGGTGATTCACTCTCAACCCCCCTACATTTCTGTCTGTCTTGACAGTCAAAACAAAAATCAGACTTAGTGGTAATACCCTAAAGAGGAAAAAACCTGTATGTCAATTTATACACTTGTGCTTCATCAAATAAAAAATATTTTGGTCAAAATACCACATACAGCAAACAAAATACTTTAAACACTAGGATAAACTGACACAGTAAACCTTTGTATATGTGCAGGCATAGTTAGAAGGTACTGAAGAACAAAACATTAGGCAAACTATCCATTTGTGTTACAGTACTTGGCCTATTGTTACTCTGAACAAAAATAACTTGAAACAAAAGCACTTCAAGAGATATTAAGGATTCTTTACAAAACTGCATTATGCGTTATCTGCTACTAGTTGTGAGCATAGGAGAATCATCACTTACCCCAGATAAGCGTTGTAGATTGTTATATGGTCTGAAACTGCCATAGCTAGAGATGATTTTGCAAGATCTGCTTCATCTTTTCGACCAATAGGTGTAGTAAATGGGGATTTTTCTGTCATAACAGCAGCCAAAGTTGCCTGCAATTTTTCAGTATACATCACTTAGAAGTATTTTGTTATAAGCTTACAGATTTATAAAACAAATAGCCTGAAATTTTCTTTTATCATTATCTTAAAATTATGGGCTTGGGTTGCAAGGGACCTTAAAGATAATGTAGTTTCAAGGCCCTGCTTTAGGCTGTGACATCTTCCCTTAAACCAGGTTGCTCAAAGTCCCACCCAACCAAGCCTTGAACACTTCTAGCAATGCAACATCCACAATTTCTCTGGGCAACCTGTGCCAGTGTCTCACCACCCTGACAGTAAAGAATTTTTTCCTAGTATCAAATCAAACCAAATGCTCTTTCAGCTCAAACCCATTCCCTCTTGTCCTGTTACCATGTGCCCCTTTAAGAAGGTCCTCTTCAATGCCCTTCAGATACTGAAAAGCTGCAGTTAGGTCATGCCGAAGCCTTTTCTCCATGCTGAACAACCCCAATTCTATCAGTCTCCTCAAAGAAGAGGTATTCCAATCCTCTCTGATCATCTCTGTGATAAACTCTGGACTCACTTCAGCAGGTCCACATCCTTCTTGTGCTGGAGCTACCAGAGCTGGATCCAGCACTGCAGGTGCGGTCTCATGAAAGCACAGCAGAGGAGCAGAATCCCCTCCCTCCCCTGCTGCCCACACTGCTCTGGGTGCAGCCCAGCACACGTGTGGCTCTCTGGGCTGGGAGTGCCCATGGCTGGGTCATGTGCAGCCTCTCAGCCACCAGCAAGGTGACTCCCAAGTCCTTCTCCTCAGGGCTGCTCTGGATCTGTTCATCCCCAGCACATGCTGATATCTGGGGTTGTCCTGACCCTGGTGTAGCACCAGCACTTGGCCTTGTGAGCTCACATCTGCCCACTTCTCCAGGGCCCTTAGGATGACATCCCATCAGATGTGTCAAGAACATCACTCAGCTTCTGCAAATTTGCTGAGGATGCACTCGATCCCTTTGTTTTATGTCACTGATGAAAATATTAAATAACTCTGGTCCCAACAAGACCCCTGAGGGCACCAGTCGTCACTGATGTCCATCAGGACACCAAGCCCTTGACCACGAGCCTCTGAATGGGACTGTGCAACCACTTTCTTATCCAATAGTTCAGCCTCTGAATCCATCTCTCTCCAGATTAGGTGGGGGACCACAGTAAAGGCTTTGCAGAAATCCAGATAAATGAGCATGTAGCCTTTCCCTTGTCTACTGATGTGGTCTCTCCAGCACAGAAGGCCACCGGATTGGTCAAGCAGGACAACAGCTCATGCTGCTGTCTTGAATCACCTTCCTGTCCTCCAAGTGCCACACCATATTTCTAGAAGGATCTGTTCCGTCATCTTCCCAGGTACAGAATTGAAGCCGACAGTTTAGTAGCTCCCAAAGCCCCTCTTTTCTACTTTTTTAAAAAGAAGATGGGTACTATGTTTTCCAGTTTCCCAGTCACCTGGGACTTCACCGGACTGCCATAAAAGTGGTTGCCATTGATGACTGAGGCAAAAAACCTGGAGACCAAGCCTGATTATCCACTGTGGAGAGTACCTAGGAGTTTAGAATCATAGAACCACTTTGAATTGGAAAAGACCTTAAAGATCATTGAGTCCATAAACAATACCTATACTATTCCCCTCCATGATGTCTGGGTGCCCTCACCCTAAAGTAAATATTTTAACTTGCATCACCTTTTCAAAATACCACATTACAAGAAATCAGATTAATTGCAAAGAATTAACAATTTCTATACTTTAAAATATTTTTTTTTCACTCACCACAGGATCCAAGCAGCCAAATATAGCACCAAATATAAGCATTTTGCCAATCTTTACATTAACAGGAAGGGCTGCAAGGTGCTGGCCCAACGGAGTCAGCTTGGGCTCGTTTAACTGACAAGCGCCAATCTTCCTCAAAAGATTCATTGCATTACCAATTACTTGCTGCTGTGGTGGATCTAATGCTCTGGAAAGAAAATCTTCAGGAGAGCCAAGACTGCATTTCTGTGAAGTAAAGGGATATATATTTCAATACAAAAATTTATAATAAAGTTCTGTAACAGCTACACAGAAAACTAGAAAGCTGATCTTGCCTCAAAAGCTCACATTCCCTCCCCATCAAACAAGCATCTTGGTTCCTGGAAGGCTGACATGCCCCACATTAGGTTAACAAAACTTCATTGTTTGGAAGGGCTTCATGTGGCATGACCACTGTTCAGAGAAGTGTGTTACCAGTGATCACTGATGAGCAGAGGACTCTCAATCCTGATGGGCTGCAGTTCAACCCAGCACTAATTTGCCAGGTTGCTAGTTTTCCCATGCACATCTTACTCACTTAAGACATGGTGAGAGGTAATACAATTCCTCCCTTAAACAGAAATCAATTAGAAGGCCATTAACAGAGTTAAAATTGTCACTCTAAGGCAAACTGGAATCATATTCATAATCACTATTCTCTCAACAGCACGCTCGTATTTTAGAGCAATCAAGTGCTGAGCTACTCCCAGACCTGTATGAGAAGCCCCATTAAGTAACTGCATTAGACTAGGTCTGCAGTAACAAACCTTTACAGCTACCATGGCAAATAATTCCAAAACAGGCAACAGTATGAAGGCGTAATTCCTCCAGAGGCGTGCATAGTATTTTTAGCTAACAAGGTGTATTGGGGTTGTGTTGCCAGGTTTAGGTAGTAGGGGCTGCATGGGTGAGTTTGGTGAGAAGCTGAGAGCAGCTTTCCCTACATCTAGCCAATGCCAGGTAGCTCCAGGGCAGACCCACTGGCCAAGGCTGAGCCAATCAGTGATGGTGATCATGCTTCCAGGAGAAGTTACTGCACAGAAACAAACTGCAGCCAAAAAGAGGAGGCGAGAACTACTCTGAAGACACCAAAATCAGTGTACAAAGTAGGGGAAGAGGTTCTCCAGCTGTTACAGCCCCTGGTGAGGAAGGCTGTCCCCTTGCAGTTCATGGAGCTCCGTGGTGGAGCCCACACTCAAGCAGCAGATGTCTGAAGGAGGCTGTGACACTGTGGAGAGCTCACACTAGAGCAGGCTCCTGGCAGGACCTGTGGCACCATGATGAGAGGAGCCCATACTGCAGCAGGTTTGCTGGCAGAACTTATGACCCTGATGGGGATCCATGCTGGAGCAATTAATGAAAAACTGCAACCTGTGGGAAGAACTGCAGAAGCTTGTAAAGGACTGCCTCCAGTGGAAGGGAGCCCAAGATTGAGCAGAAGGAGTCCTCCCTTTCTCTGAGGAGGAAGCAGCAGCAGAAATCTGTGATAAACTAACCAAAACTGCCATTCCCCATCTCCCTGTGCTGATGGAGGATAGGAGGCAGGGAATTGGGAAATTAAGTTAAGCTCAGGAAAGAGGGAGGGGGGGTTTTTACTTCTAATTAACATACTCTAACTTAATTGGTCATAAATTTAATTGATTTCCACAAATCAAGTCTGTTTTGCCTGGGGCAGTAACTGGTGAGTCATCTCTTTGTGTCCTTATCTCTAGCTATGAATCTTTTGTTATATTTTCTCTCCCATCCACCTGAGGTGGAGAGTAATAGAGGAGCTTCAGGGCTACCCAGCCCCAGCCACGGTCAACCCACCACACAAGGTTTGCAATTCTAAAACCAAAACCTGTACCATAATATGAAGGCACAATTCCTCCAAAGGCACACGCAGTATTTCTGGAACAGAATATTCCATGAAGCTTTCAAACCTGCAACATAACAAAACCACAAAAACATACATTTTCAATGAAATCTTTGAATTAAACTTGTAAATCTTGTTTTCACACGGTCATTCTTTGCAGTTTTTCTCTTGAGGAGCAGGAAAGGAAGTAGCATGGGTAAGCCATTCATACTTTGAAATAAAGTATGTGTTGTGGCTTAGAAAACAAGTTTTAGAAAGGCAGGAATCCCCAATTTTCAAAACAAGTCTGTAGAATGCTTTCAAACTGAAAAGTCTTTTAGGGGCTAAAAGGCACACTTCATTGGTTATATCAAAAGACTTCAACCTTAATTCTTTCTCAGCTGAAAGAGAGGTTTTCATGGAAGCAGGAAAAAGGTTATTCCACTGGAGTAACAGAAACTAATTCTGCAGTGCCCCCATCTCATCCATAGAGATTACCTCCTCAAAAGCCTACAGATTTGTCTGATAAAACATTCAAAGTTTAGGAGGTATGGTTTGCACACATTTGATGTAAGCCAATCAGGTGGTGTAAAAAATTGATGCTCTACAATTTCCTGTGCTGCACTTTTTCTTTAATTATGAATATTTTTTTAAAAACACATTACAGAAATATTAAGAATAAAATAAACTTTTTCAAGAAGTGTGAAAGACTACTCTAACACTTTACACATATGATACTCAAATTCTTGTTTTGGTTGAATTTTTTCCAGTTTTATCTTTCTGGTTTGCAGTAAATAAAGTGAATTTCAACAAGAATTCTTGATCTTGCACAGAAAAAAAATATGGTATCTATGTGATTTACAGAATTTTGCTAAGTTTACAATACCTGTCTCTCGTGTACATTCGGAAGCAGAACCCATCCCTAACACGTCCGGCTCTTCCTTGCCGCTGCAGAGCACTAGCTTTACTAACAAAGGTCTCTTCCAGGGAACTCATCTGACTGCTTTCATGATACCTTAAACGTCATAAATTTCACATTCAGATTTTCAGATTTCAGAAATGAAATTTTCATGTATATGCAACCTGAACACCAGCACATTGACAATATATCTAATGAGCAATTTTTGAAAATACATTTAGTTTTGAAAACTAAGCCTATCTGGGAGGAACTGTATATTATAATACCTTGAATACAAGTCACCAATGAAAGTATAAAAACTGGAAAATGAAAGCTTTTTTACTTCATCTCCTTGGCAATTCAGAATCATTCTAACACATTGTGATGGGATTTTTACATTTAAAGTGAAGAAAATTAACTTATAAAAACTACTTTCTTCATTTTTAAAACAGTACTTAATCATAATTATCCATACATAACATCCATTATCTATGAACTTCCCTTGCTCTTCTCACGATTTGAAACTCCAAACATACATCCCAAACCTGTACCTAAAACTGCAAGCTTTTAAACGAGCTTAGTACATTTCTGCATCCAGAACTCTAATTAACAGGGATAATTACAAAAAGGATTGCTCTAAGTTAATAAGGATACTACAGAGTCCTTGCAGCTCTATCCTCCAAATATTTACAGTAACCACAGTGTGACTGATGAAAATCAAACTCTCACCTATTTTCTTTTGTTCTCCCAGTATCAATTACAAAGACAACATCTGGTATTGTGATACCTGTCTCTGCTATATTGGTTGCCAAAACAATCTGCAAAGAGTAACATAACATAAATAGAAGAACTGGAATGTGTAGCAGGTTTCAACCTTTAAATCACTACTATGGAGTAAGTCTGGTTAAATTTTTTTACTCAGAAATGTTTCCTTAAATAATCTGACATAAAATTAAAAGCTACATGACTTGGAAAATGGTCTAGTTTTCCCCAAAGAGAGAAATTAAAAGCTAAGAAATAATTTCACATTCACATTTTGCTTTATAATCCATCAAAATTAACAATTAACAACAGTCAAAATACAAGTAAGTAATAATTAAGGAAGATCACAGAAAAATTTTAGGTTTAAGAATTTGTCCAATACTGTCAATATTTTCAAGGCACATTATCTTCCACCCATTACAGACCACCAAATTAGAATTGCTTCTTTGCAGAGAAGAAATTCTAGGAACAACTAATTGTTGTGTAATTCTGTATGATAACAATTCAGAGTTGCACCCACAGAAAATTTCTCTTTTCGCTTGTGAACTTTGTAAATATTACCTTTCTAATACCAAGAGGAGGTATTGTAAATGCAGCTGCTTGATCTTGAGTTGAAAGAACAGAATGCAAAGCTATCAATCTGTGCCTAGAACAAGAAATTGCAATAATAAATACACACTTATGAAATAACATGGAGTAAAAATGTAAGACCAGTATAATGACAACATTTGGAGAAGAATAGACAATTGAAAGAGTAAAATTTTGTATGATTAGGTATAAAAGTCTGCTTCATTGTTTTATTACAGTAGCTAGGGAAAATAACCTAATTAGTTCATAGGGACGTTCCCCCATTCAGTAAAAATGCAGGAAAAATAGTAATATTGCAGAACTGCTGGTTACTTTACAATAACAGCCTAGCAATAAAGAGAGCTAGCTGTTTGTAAACTCAAGTTCTTTAAATTGTGCTTCCAAGAAAAGGACCATTACAAATATGTGCAACTTTGAGTAACAGAGGCCTTCAGAGATGAGACCACCACAGAGACTGGTACTTTCCTTCTCTTCCAGACCTTTACATCTCAGTCTATCAACAAATATTTAGCATTTGACTGCAATTGTTCCTTTTATGCAGTTGTGTTGCTAACTTTAGTTACCCAAAAAAAAAAAATTTGAAATTATCTGTCACTACAACCCTAGGCCATTTCTCTTGGTAGATCCAGATGCTCTGGAGCTCTTCTCAGGAAGTAGTCACTTCCATGTAAACAGTAAGCCACAGAAATCTGTATCCCAGGTATGGCAGCTTCCATACCCTAAGAAGTGGAAAAAAAGTAGTCAAGTGCTTTTGATTACATGAATTTGTTGAAGAATAAAATAGAAAGTAATGAAAGAAAATGTATCATACCATTCCTAAATACCTGTCATTTTTGCTTGTATAACTTTTAGACTATAGCAGTAAAAGTACATTTGCATTGTAGTAAAAGTACATTTGTAGCACAACTAGCTCAGAGGTGTAACTCTCTCTTGCCTTTTACAAGAATAGCAAACCTTAATGAATATGTTTGTTGGGTTGTAACTTAGAGTATTAACGTCATAAAAAATATCTGCATTACCTGTCATGCAAGTTAAATCTTCTGTCAGTTGAAATGAGATCATACAGCTGTTGGATATGAGCAAGGCCTGGTAAAAAGATCAGCACAGCACCTTCAATATTCTTGAACTGGGGACTTCTATCTGCAAAGTAACAGCACAAACATATAGCTAAAACAAACATGCATTGCAAACAGTTTCACAGAACAACAGGAACGAATGCTAGGCCCCGTGGTTCATGCTTCCTAGGATATTTCCTATAAGAATGAAGTCAAGTACTTCATTATTAGTAAGAAAGCAGTGGAAAATAGGTCCAAAGGACAACCCCAAGTACATAACTTCTTAAGAAGTGGGACTAGAAGTACCTAAGTATGCAAGCAACTCCAAAATAAGTTCAAGGTTGATCTTGTAAGGGTTCATATACAAGATAGCCTGCTGTGTACGATTGCTATACTTCGCATAGTAAGGAGCCAAATCGATACCAGATCCAGACTGGATTGGGACATACTCCTAAAAAACAAGAGTAAGCAGAAAAAAAAAAAAATCACATTCTTAGTATTTTAGAAAAACATAAGAGAGCAGAAGGTGAATTTGCCATTTACTTGAAACAGAGATTGGGATAAGAGAAATTTAACTAACTTCCCAACAAAACCTGTGTGAGTTAGATCAAATCACAGCCACTTACATAACGTGTAGAAGCATCTACAACCATTAACTGATATTCCAGATTTTTCAAAAGGTAAAAATTAAAGTCTGTCCAAGAGGTAAACAGTCCCCAGGTCTATATCTGGCATTCAACTGGTATCAGTTCAAATTGGGATGACAAGATGTATACTCTTCTTTCAAAACTCCTATTCTGGGGTGTAAGAAACTAGTTTCACCTTCTCCCTCTCCCTCACTTCACCCTTCTCTACCAATGCTTGCAAGGAAAATTAAGAACGAACTAGGTGGCAACTCCTACAGTGTTCTGGTACAGGAAAAAAGAAGAGTTAGCAGGAGACACATACATTTGATTTTTTTCCAGACATCTTACATACATAGCATAGTTTCTAAATTAAGTGGCACTGTCGTAAACTATTTCATTGTTACTCGATACACTTAAGGAAGCTTGACATCACATATCCTTCTGTACTGAAGGAAAACAATCAGCAGAGCACACCAGACTATTTTTCCACATATGTTTAAGTGCTCAATCGTAGCAAGCTAAATTTTCAGAGGTTTTGTAAAGCAAGTTGGAACAGACAGTTATCTTCCCAAAATACGTAGTCCAGATTAACAGCCTAAGCTGCCAAAGTCAGATGGCACTGATAGAATTTCCCTTCAAGAGTTTTGATCCAAAAGCACATACAGCTGTCACTGCAGAGTACCTGAAGATTAACCACAACCTGTTAAACTAATGAGGTCTATATAACAATCATCTCATTTGGCATGCCAAGTTGGAGGATCTTGGGAGGTTTTTAGCTAAGAAGGATAAGGCCTTTTCTCTTCTGTTGTTAAGTTCACTATGTAGGAGAATTCTTCAGGGAAAAAAAAAACCAACTGGTTTCCCTGCTGCTGCTGCTTATACATCCAGAGCTGGTAACCTACAAGAGACCTCAATGTCAAATACAGCAAAATCAAGACAGCTATATAGGAGTATCGCGGCCGCTGCCAGTTGAGATATGCCCAGTGGGGCTGCCGTGATCCTCGGATAGCTCAGTCGTGCTCAGCCTCCAGAGAACCCAAGCAGCTGCTAGCCGCAGGCAACCTTAGCAAGTTCAAGTGATATCAGCTCTTCTAGTGATTATCAGCTCATTGAGTGATCTCAGCTCTTTTAGCTTGCTAGGTGTCGAAGCAGAGCAAGGAGAGAGAGGAGAAGTGCTGTGTGAGATTCCGAAGAATTCTTTATCGAGTCTTCCACGAAGGTTCCTAGTGACAGCTCTCTTCTGCCCGAGCTGGGCAGAAGCAGGAGTTTTTATAGCTTACAGGGTTTTTTTGTAAATTGTCCAACAGTAAGGGTCAGGGGAAAGTGACCTATAGGCTTACAGAGAGATAAGCAGGGGTCCAAAGGCGGAAGAAAGGGGCTTCTAAGGCCCTAGTCATCATGACTTGGCATTTCCTAGCTCAGGCTTCAGAATGCCATGGAGCTAGTGCAGGCCCTGTGCCTGCTACACAGGAGCTGGAACAACAATCAAAAGGGTGAAGCATTCATAAATATTAGTAGGAATGCCATTGTGTCTGTTTCTCATAAACTGAGTATCAGTCTTGCTTTTCTACAATCCAACTACAGTATATTCAAGGGAACCAAAATGATTAAATAATAAAACCCCCCAAAATGTTCCAAGACAAAACTAAAAATGCCTGTTTCACCTGGTGCTTTGTAGTGCTTCCTCCTTTACCCGTAACATTTATTGTTACTTCCTCCTCCTCCTCCAAGAACTTCTGACAATATTCTGAGTCCTTCTCCAGAACATAGCCAGTTGCTTCAATTACATCTTCAACATGGAAAATCTTTAGTGAAAATTCAAAGAAAAAACATGAGGCATGTAAAAAACTAATCAGCAACTTTTTTCATTTTTTAAATCTTACATAACAAAGTTGAACAGGGCCTTAATGTTGCAATAAATCTTGCACATCTCAACTGCCTTATGATTTCTGAAAACCTAACCTTAGAGCTGCTACAAATTTGTTAGTGGGCTTCTCCACCTGATCACTACATACACATACTATATAGGTTATGGTAAAGGTTAAGAAAAACTCGTAAGAGTGCAGTGACAAAGTTACAGGGAGTGTGAGAAGAATTCTTTAATGCTTTCCTTTCTACTGAAGTTGAACAGAGAAAAATCCAAGTGTAACTGATGGACTGATTGTAATCAAAAAATCCATCACAAAAAATTGTACAGCTACGTACTCCAAAGCCCAAAGCTATTCTACATTTTCATAAAAGAAAATGGACTATGAATCCTTGAAATACTTATTTTAAGATCTGTATTTCTGCTTTCAAAGAAAGTGATATAGATATATTACCTAGATACTAACCAGGCAAACATTGTATACATACATACGAAGTATTTTGCATAATCAAAATAAACATCTACCTACCTCAACTGGGTAGCTCCTCCCTGAGATCCTTAAAATGGGACAGTGTGAGAAATAGCTGGAAAACTTCTCACTGTCTACAGTGGCACTCATTAATATCAGGTGCAGATCTGAGCGCTTACGCAAGATCTCTCTCAGAATAACCAGCAAGAAATCAGACTGGACACTTCTTTCATGTACCTAGAATTAGAAAAACAGATCTATAGCAAGAATTTAGTACAGATCAAGGCCCAGAATAACTGTAATTTCTGCAGAGTAGTAAAGAATTGATAACCTCATCAACAATAACATGAGATATACTTGACAGGAGACCATCTTCTTGAAGTTTCCGAAGGAGGACACCTGTTGTACAGTACAGCAGCCTAGTGGCTTCTCCTGTTCTTGATTCCATACGAATTTGATATCCACACAGGGAATTCTTTAAAAAAAAATTAAAAATATAGAATAACTTAAAATAATATACAAGCTAACAACATACAAAATTAAGTGAAATTTAGTAGCTGTCAGATTCAGACACTGCACAAGTTGCTAATGAAGCAGTATAGTGAATGACTGCCACACTTCCTCACAAGTGCTTTACTTTGTTACAAAAGGAAAAAAATCATGAAATTTATCCAGAGTGGCAAAGAGCTGCTAAAATCAGGGTTGCTTTCAGGACTGTGGCAGTTTCAAAAATATTTTTGTACAAATTACCCTAACAAATACAGCACTTTGGCTTTCCTCAAATAACAAAATAACTTATGCTGGAAAGGGCCTCTCTCAAAACATGGCCTCCCTCAAGGCCAGACTGGATTGCTCAGAGCCTTATACAGGGGACTTTACTTCATCCCTAGTGGTTGTAACACAACAGTCCCTGGGCAATCTGTTCAAATCTTTGACCATTCCATATATGAAACACTGTTGCTTTACATCATCCTCTGGAGATTTTAGAAATCATATATGGATACCTACAGGTTCACAGGTGACAAGAGAAAAAGAAACAACTGAAGTCCTTTTCAAGAGAAAATAACGTCTAATTGTTTGGTTGTATAAGAAATAATGTTCCCACTTTTTGTCAGCAATCCAGCCCCCTGTATTTGATCAAGACAACAAAGGAATTAAGACACTTCTTACTTTTCCTCCCGGTCCTGATTCACAGCCTAGCTCTTCACAAACCCTTGTTGCCAGGCTCACTGCTGAGATTCTTCGGGGTTGTGTGCAAACAATGTTGCATTGTTTTGATGCTTCATCTAGCAACAAGTCTTCCAACAAGAAATGGGGCACCTGGGTACTCTTCCCACTGCCTGTTTCACCAGCAACAACAACTACTCGATGTTTTTTAAGAGTTTCTACAATTGAGTATCTGTGCTTAAACACAGGTAACTCCTGTCTCTCTTTCAGAAGCCTCTGGTATCTAGAGGAACCCTGCAGCTTCTTAAACAAAATCCTTGAAGGTTCCAAATTATCTGCATCTGAGGTCTCAAGGGAGAGACTGCTGAAGTCCTCATCAGAAACCAAGTCTTCCCAGGAATCTTCAGGACCCTCAGATAGTCTTGGCTGGTTTTCAGACTGTAGCTGCTGCTGCTGTTTCAGTTTGTTTAACAATTTAGCAATAAAGGTATCACGCGGTTTGTTGGTTTCTATCTTGCTTTCTTCTTCCTTTTTCTTTTCGATATCCCTCCATTCAAGCCAGACGTCTCGGTAGGTTGGAGGCAGCAACTGATGAACTGACTTCGGTGAAAAAAGCCAAAAAAAATTGTATTATGTACTACTTAGTACGTCAAAACGTTTGACAAAAAACAAGTAGCAAACCATTCTAAATACAGAAACTATGAAAGCAGTAAAATAAATGTCAACAATATGTCTTCATCTTTAATTAGCTTTCAGTTTTTACAAGAGTGAAACTATAGCTTTACCAAAAAATGTCTTCTGTATGCTGCAGAGCATACACACAATTAGATAAAAACAAATGAATATGCAATGGAAGCAAATAGTTTAATGGGAAATACTACATGAAACTATTTTTAGAACTTAACTACAGATACTATTGCAAAAAAGTGCAGGGGCAGGTTCGAAGCCAAGAACAGTAATACTGCTAAGAAACTTACTTGTCCTTTGGTTAAATGGTAGAGTGCCAAAGTAGCAGCTAGATGTTGTGCTTGCATACTATCTTCTGTTACGATTGTAGGACACATTGTCATTACGTCATCTGATGACTTGATAATTCTGACCCTTAAAGAAAAATTTCAAAAGCAGTTATCTCAATTCTCTGCAACCAATATAAACAGAAAATACCTGTACGACAGAACATTTTCAGCACATATTCCAGCAGTGAATTTGTGGGGCTTTTTTTCTCTTTACAAACATCTCCATTTTCTTCAAGGCAGAAGCACTTATACACATACAGATTACCACTAAGGTTAGGTGCTTTGGAAGAAGAACCCAATGTTTGTGTGCTTGTAACTATTTAGGATAGATTAAGATGACATTCAACGATCTACTAAGACACAAACATCTGTTTAACAAATAAACAGCAGTCAGAGCAGCAGCCAAATTTCCTGTATTCTTCGGGATGACAGTCTGCTAGTAGTTTTTAGCTTGAGCAAGAAAATAAGCTCTTTTACTTGGTTCCCTGAAGAAACATTGCTTATTTACAACTTTGTGCCTGCTTTATTCATACATGGTAATATTCTACTCTACAATTCTATATTTTAGACTTGATTTCTAAAATAAATTTAAATGTAAGATACTGCACTGTTTTGCCCATAAATTTATGGTACCTTTGACACAAATTTTTAACTTCCACTTTATTTTAAACAATTTTAAGAAGAGTTTTGGCATTCATAAACTTGAATCTTTGATTTAATATGTTACTTTGAATAAGAATACGGAACATAAGTTGTTCAAATCTATATCACAGGGCTGCTTCAGACTAATCTTTCATTCAGCAGTACACAAAAATAATATTCTAGTGAATGAACCCATAAAGCAGGGATAATGGTTTTTTGTGATTTTGTCTAGGCTAAGCATCACTTTTGCAGAGCCATCCAGAGTAAAATACCTCCCTGATGGACTAACAAAGAGTTTGGATTAAATACACTAAGTTAATATAAATCTCTACCAACAAGAGAGAATTCACAAGAATTTTTATTTTCAAGTGAACCAAAAGGTAAATGCAAAGGTTACAGGAAATACATACCTACATTTCCAATATTTTCCAACAGGAATTTTTTCAAAAGCAGGATTTGGGCTCTTTGGAAAATTCTTTCTGCACCAGTCAATCAAAAACTGTTTTGGAGATTTACCAGTCCAGCTTCGAGCACTATAATCAAAATTTCTTATATCCAGTGGTTCTCTCTTTTTCACTGCAAGAGCAAAAAAATACATTCTAAAGCCTCCTAAAATCTATTTTACAGTCCTCTGAAGTAACTTTTACCTTTTATTCACATATCTTTCAATAGATAGCACAATTTTCTGAAATGTTTTGCAGAAATACAGGTATTGATGCTACATCACAGAAACTTCCTGCTTTTCCTACAGAAGTATCTGACAGAAAATTAATGATGGTGTTTTGTTATCTTTGATTACCCAGTTATTTTAGAAGTTTCATTAAAGTTTGGTTATTAGAAAATATTTTAACAGTTTGAAAATTTATAATGAAAATAGTTTAAAAAGATGAGAGTGTGACTGAAGCAGCAACTAGCCCTACAACTGGAAAAAAAAAAATCTAATTTTTAAGACATAACAGCATGACAAAAATAGCTTTCAATGTAATCTGCTAAAACAAGTACAGATCCTTTAAAGTCAGCTTGGCCAGTGAGACAGACTGTATGCAAATGACACCCAGTTGGGTGGGAGTGTTGATCTGCTGGAGGGCNCCCAGGTCGGGGTTAGCCACTTCTCCCAGGCAACCAGGGGATGTCAAGAGAACAATGCCTCAATCTGCATCAGGGGAGGTTCAGGCTGGACATTAGGAGGGATTTATTCATAGAAAGGGTTGCCAAGCATTGGACTGGGCTGCCCAAGGAGGTGGTGGAGTACCATCCCTGGAAGCATTTAAGGAACAACTGAACTTTGCACCCAGTGCCATGTGTCTACTGTACATGGTGGTTTTTGGTCACAGGTTGGACTCAATCTCAGAAGTCTTTTCCAAGCTAATTGGTTCCGTAATAGTCCACCTTTCTTTCCCACAATCAAAGTTTGTCCACTCAGCACTGCAAACCAGGCAAAACAAGAACTAATTCTGGAAATTTGTGGTATGATTCAAGCTTGTACTGAACTACTTCCAACACACCTTTATCTTCCTTTGCAGCACCATCAGGTTTTTCAAGCAAACTCAAGTTCAAAGTGGTTTCTTGAGGTTGAGGTGAGGGAGTTTTTTTCTTTTCATTTTGCTGTTGGTTTGAAATCCTTATAGCTGGATTAAATACTGGATGTTCCTCAAGTGCTGCCATTTCTGTCAGAGAGAGAATATAACTTATACCCACCAACTGCTTAAGAAACAACTATATTAATTCATACTGAGTACTCAAAACCAGAACTAGTGAAATTTTACTGACTTTTTAGAATTTGACCAAGAAAGAACAGATTCAGAAAAGCCTTCATGTCACAGAGTGGCATAAAAGATAATGAAATTATCTTCAATTCAACCCAACTCCAAGATTTAATTGCCTAACAAACATGCAAGCCAGAAAATAAAACACAGGTCACTTGCGTAGCTCTACCTTGTTGAATTCTTCTTATTTTTTCTTGTGCTGCCTTCTGGCCTTGCTTGTCTTTGTCTTGCTTGGAGATGCTTGCTTGTTCTTTTGCTTCTAAAAGCTTGGCAGACAGATGTATATACCTCTCATTCTATTTCAAACAGAATTATTAATTACAAGTTGAATATGGTATGCTTGTCACTTTCATTGACCTTCATAATAAAGTGTGGCTTTTTACCCTTTGTACCAAGCTTATGCAATGGAGCAACAATGTTTTTATTTAACTAACAATCACAACCTCCCAGAATTTGATAGTAACTCACTCAATCTCATGGAAATGTATTTTAAATTTTTCTTTCCCATATTACATTCAACATTCTCAACACAGTACAAATAATAAGGGAAAGGAAAAACAATTTAGAAAAGAAGAAGCTTAAACAGGTTTTCCTTCAGTACCTTGATACACTACTGGTAACCTAAAAAACATTTTCAATCCCCAATTTGTAACACACAAATTTGTAACAAACAGATCCACCACATGCAGATGTACCAGACAAATCAGTTTTCAGAAAGACTTCCATGAAGCATTATTCTGTCTTACTGGGTCAAATTTTTCTTCATCTGTCTCTTTCACAGACTCATCCTTCTCCTCATCGCTCTGTTGCTCGGCATATCGCAAAATCCATTCCTTCACAGTCAATTCTTTCTCTTTCCTCACATTCGTTTCCTAAGAAGAGCAATCTAAGTTAAAAGTAATGATAATGTATGTGAAAGCAATGCTTTCTTCTGCCAGTACCTAGAACTACTATCAATGTTTTATACCTTTTATACATATATATATATATATACACACACACACAGAGACAAAAAAAAAGAAAAAAAAAGCTTTTCCAACCAGGGTGAATATCCTACTATACACCAAAATAGATCTTAACACTAGAATAACTATAATTACTATAACAAATGAAAAAATTTGCAGAGAATCTTTTTGTTTTCCAGTTTAAGTTTAAATATCCACAGAAATCAAAACACTAACAGTACACAGGCAAACTCAAATCCTCCTAAGTCATAGAGAGTTATTATATGATTAAAGGATAAAATTAAGAAATTAAGCTATAGAATCATAGAATGGCTTGCATTGGGAGGGACCTTAGAGGTCCCAACCCCCCTGCTATAGGCTGGGACACCTTTTACTAGGCCAGTAAAAGGTGTCCCTACTAGGCCAGGTTGCTCAGAGCCCCATCCAGCCCGGCCTTGAACACAGCCAGGAATGGGGCATCAGCAGCTTCTCAGGGCAACCTGCTCCAGTGTCTCACCACCCTCACAGAAAAGAATTTCTTCCTAATACCTAATCTCAGTCTCAAGAGATTCCCTGTGCCTTACCACAAAAATGAACTACAAAGGACCTTCTAGACCCCACAGGAAAAATACCTTTAAATTGTCAGTCCACTAAAATTAAAATGCAGGTGACAATTATTAATCACACAACATTTTCATAAGCTTTCCACATCAGTGCTGGAAATCAATGCAACTCCTGTATTTTAGAAAGTTTTGCTGTCTCTTCCCCCCATCCCCAAACCAAGTAACTACTGATTAGATTTTCAGATTACCTTCGTTCCAGGGCCATTTTCTTTCTTTTTGTTATCTTCTAAGTGAGATGGCATGCCACATTGTGACACAGCAGAACAAAATTTTGCTCTAGGTTTCTGCTGCTGTTCTTCAAATTGCTGGCTAAAACCTTCAGGCAAGGCATCTTCAAAATAAAAAAAGAAAAAATATGTCACAGAAAATATCAATAACAATTACAGGAAAATACTTTAAACTGTGTTGGGAACCAACTAGAAGAACACAAACTGAAATAAAAGTCAGGCTTTAGCATTTATATAAAATAGTATAGTTGCTCATTGGACATCCATAGAACTCCAAACGTAGGAACAGGAAGACCACAAGAGCTCATGCACTAGAATACACCAGAATCAGTCAGCTGTGCATCCAGGAGATCAATACTGTTGCAACTACCAGTCTTAGAGGAACATTGTATTTAATTATTATTATGAAGTAGTAATGCTACTGCTTAGCAGGCCCTATTTCTCTTCTGTCAAAAACAATTTTCTGTAACCATACTCACCATTGGGAAGGTTTAAACAAAGCCAGTCAAGTGCAGAGTGGAGATCACCCCCATATAAAAGCGTATTTTTCATTGCTTCTTCAATGTGCTCAGTCTTAAAAGAGAATCTTTGTAAAGCCATGTATACATCCTATAAATAGAAGAGGCAAAAAAGATTAGAATTTAATCTAGCAATCTAATATAGGCTTGTAAAGTTCTATTGTCCACATATCATAAAGCTAGCATTAAAGGGAAATAAACACTGCGCATTAATGTATCCAAAAACTAAGCAGAAAATTCTGTTTTGCAGAATTTACATTTTCTTTTTAAATATGCATGCATAGGTATCAAAAAATCTATATTCCTGCCTCTCTCTACACAATGTGTTTTCTAGTTAAGTGAAGACATACCTCCAATATTCCAGATATACAGAGTAAAAAATGTAGGAAACCTAAAACATTCAGATTAAGTATTAGTCCTCTATCTTGTCTGAAAGCTCTTGATTTTAGTTCCTGAATCCATAAAGATGTGCCTTTCCAAATAAGCATACTTCTTGATTTCAGTGACTAATCATTAATATAGCTACTAAAAAGCATGCTGCATTTGCTTGTACCGCACACAATATAATTGTGTAATACACACAAGTGTAATATGACACTTGATAAAAATTACAAAATATAAACTACTCTAAATAAATAATGAAAAATAAGATTTTGAACTGTACCTGTAGTTTCTTTGCAGTTAGTCTTTTGGAAATCATTCCTTTGTCCTCATTTTGGTTTTTATGATTATTAATCACATCGATAATCCTTTTCTCCAAATTACCATTTATCGTTACCTGCAAACAAAAAATAAGTTGATACAAGGTAAACTTCGGAAGTTTTTATGACATGTCAATGCACTTCATGACTAAGGACACAACAATGCAGAAATCTCTCTGCCATTCAAATGCCAGTATTTCAAGCTTTCCGCAAGTGGCCTAAACATCTCTTACGAAAAGGAGACTTTTTCTTCTGCGAGCTATACACTTTCACTTAAAATAGAAGAGTTCATTCCTTATTACCAAGAAAGCCCATTTACATTTTAAAGAAATTCAGTATGTCAAGGGAAATACTGTAGGTAAATTAAAATTTTACCAAAAAAACCACCAAGGCCTGTCTCCGCTGCTCACTTAAAATAATTTGAACATCAAGATGCAATCTGTGATAGCCTCCTTCCAAAACACTTTTAAAAACAAATATAGTATAATAATTGTAATACTTGAAACTTTTCTAAAACATGAACCTATCTTTAGTTGCTACTAAGTTTGTTATATAAAATCTATACCCTTTCTCTGACAGAAAGATCCATATGCACAGCAGAAGCCCACACCCAACTCCTACAATAGTCTTGCATGCAAAGTACTATTTGTTATTTAAAAAAAAAAATACATTATCCTACCATGGTAATTTACCCCAATTACTTAAAGGACACTCAAAACCCTGAACAAAATCAAAGTCTAAATGGTCAATTGTCTCATATACACAGTTTACATGCACAACCTAATACTGAAAAAGAACTGAAGAAATATTTACTCAGCTAAAGCAATACTATGAAAATCAAAGTTGTTTTATTGTAAAGAAGATACTTGCCTTAAGAACAGATTTATCTAGATTTGCAGCAGCATTAGTATCTGTTGTTGAACCAAAACTGTAAGTTTTTGGACCTGCAAATTGGAAATAACCATCAATTACACAAAACCCACAGAAAACATTGTTTAACATAGCTAAAGCAGACCTAACATAACACAGGTTAGTGCAAACTACTACACTAACTTGCCAGAAACTTGCAGGTACTTAACAACACCAATCATCAAGAAAGGCCTTGAACAAGGAACAGTGAAGAGAGCTATGACAAAATATAAAATTCAAAGGGTATAATGAGAGGAAATGGGATTGACTGCTCATTCTCTGAACACTGAAAAAGGATTGCCAAATAGGGAAGTAAATGGTAATTTCAAAATAAAATAAAAGGCAGTTTCAAAACAAGCAAGGCTTTTGAGGATTTTTTATTATAAAGCACATAGCTACGTAACAAAACCCTGTGCCACTAAAGCCACGGACAGTACATATTTACTGACGTCCAAAAGCAGAGAGAACAGCTTTGCAGTGAAGAAATCAACTGAAACGGGAGAGCATTGAAAAAAGAATTACATGTGCTTCAGGGAGACCCTAAGCCACAGCTGGTGGAGTCAGTAAGAATACCGTACAGCAGTATCACTACATGTCAGATCTGTTCTTACCTAGGTATCTGCTTTTCTTCCCTACCTAGGAGAGCACTGGCTTACAGAAGCCTTTGGTATGCTCTGGTCATTATTAAATACTTTTCATTTGACAGGTATTAAAAAAACCAAACCCTAATTCACAAAACTATTTATTGTCATTAGAAGACAACACACACCTCGCTGTAGAATTCCATCACTTTCAGAGCATGTATACAGTGTCTGGTAATGCACAGGCAGAAAGAAACTGAGCAAGGCTACAGCTTCCATCACTCTGTGCAGCTGCATGCTGCTCCAGGATGCACAGCTACCTCCCAACAGGTGGGCTGGGCAGCTCATCCGAGCTGGCCTGCCTGCACAACAGCTCTAGGAGAGCCTGCTTTGAGATCAGACCAGGTTTTACTTCAGAAAAAGTACAGTGCCCTCTGATCGGGAGATACAAACAGCTGTCAGCACCCAGGATCTACTCACTGGCACTTACCAGGGGGCTCTCTAAAATATACCAAACTAGCTTTCACTTACACTGACTGATTTTTCACCACAGTGTACAACCTGAGAGAGGAACAGGATATTTTCTGAAGAGGACTGAGCACCATGGTTAATGGAGGAATGGAGGATGCAAGAAATACACTCAGTAGAGCCCACACTTTTAAAAGCAGAACGCATGAATAGGTTCAGAAGGCTTATGTTACCAGATTACAAGACCTTTTCTTAACTAGTGGGAATCTCAGATGCCCTGACTACTGCATGATTTGCTCATGTCTGCAACATAAACTGTTCTAATGTTATATGGTATCTGAGCTACTTCTGGCAAAGCTGGCTTATTGAAAATAGGCATGTCACAGTAGTTCAGAAGAACAGTTTTTCAGACTGCACTCAGAACGGCCATCTGTCATCTTATCTAACACCACGGAAGTGCCTCCAGCCCTGTAACAGGTCGTTCAGGACAGAAAAAACTGTCCAAGATAATCCCAAATCCACATTCCATTGATTTTGATAATATACAAAACAAATACATTAGAAGCTCTGGGAAAGTGCCTTCCAAACACTCGCTTCACAGGAACTGCTGATAATCTAATAACAAGACTTTCTGTAACTCAACTCAACACATCGATGCCACCAAGACTTATCTGCTCAGGGACACCCCTGACAGCAGAATCACAGAATAGGTGCAGCTGGAATGGACCTTTAGATATCACCCAACCCGGTACGGCAGGATCACCTAGAGCAGGAGACACAGGAATGAATCCAGGTGAGTTCTGCACGTCTCCAGAGAGGGAGACTCTGTGACCTCCCTGGCAGCCTGTTCCAGCGCTCTGCCACCCTCAGTGTACAGGAGTTCTTCCTCCTGCTGAGGTGAAACTTGTCATGTTACAGTTTGTGCCTACTGCTGTTCATTCCAGGCACCACTGAAGAGAGTCTGGCACCATCCTCCTGGCACGTATCTTTGAAATATTTATACAGATTTATGTGGGCCCCTCTCAGTCTTCTCTGCACTGGCCCAGCTCCCTCAGTCTCTCCTCACGAGGAGCCGCATCATCTTTGTGACCCTCCACCGGACCCTCCGCAGTTGCTCATCGTCTTTCTTGTACGGAGGAGCCCACAGCTGGACACAGAACACCAGACGTGGCCTCATTAGGGCCGAGTAGACGGGGAGGAGCCCCCTCCTTTGACCAGCTAGACAGACAAGCCAGGCCTAACCACATTAGGAAAGGAGCAATTCCAGCTGCCTCTCCCGACGCTAGGAAAACCAACCCCAATGGCCGGCCTCTCCTCGTAACGCCGCGGTTCGCGGCAGCCGCACCCTCAGGGGCTCCCCGAAGGCACTGCCCCTCCAGCCACGGTACCCTCAGCCATGGACGCGCACAGCGCGTCCCCCACCGGCACGGCACAGCAGGGCACGGCCGCTCCCGGGGCTAGGCGGGCCGCGGTACCTTGTTTGACGCGCGGCTCCTTGGAGGCGGGTGCTGGTCGCGGCGGAGCGGCTCGGCTGGCCGGCTCCGCGGCCACGGCTACCCCGGCCTGCGCGGCGCGGGCGCGGGCGGTNCGCGCGCTGCTTCTTGTTGCGGCCGCCCATGGCGCCCCCCAGCTCTGCGCGCGCGCACATCCGGGCACCGCGCTCGGCACACCGCCTCCGCCTCCCATTGGCCAGCGCCCCCGGCGCATGCGCGCGGGCCGCGCGGCCTGCGTCGGCTTTTCGCGGATCACCTTCTAAGGGGGAAGGGCCACGTGTGCGCCAAAGGGGGGCTACGGAGGGGTTCGGCATCGGGACTGAGACCCACACTCGGACAGAAATCGAGATCGGCATCAAGCACGGGCCGTGAGGGCGGCTACCGGTGCCAAGGCAGGCACGGGGGAGCCCTCGTCGCCCCTCGGGGGCGGGATCGGAAGCGCCCCTCTCGCGCGAAGTGTGCGGCCCTGCGCGAGGCATTGTGGGAGCGCGGCGGCTAAGATGGCGGAGGCCTTTGGGGATGAACTCTTCAGCGTGTTCGAGGAGGACGCGGCCGCCGCTGCTTCTGGCGCCAAGAAGAGCAAAACGGGCCCCGCCGAGGGTACCAGGAGGCCGGGGTAAGGGTGCAGAGCCGGGCTGCGGCATCAATACCGGGGGTGCTCTGGCGGCGGGCTGCGGGCTGTAACGCTGGGCCCGGCTTCTTCCGCTGTGTTTGAGCTGCTGAACCCCTCGGGACTTCAGGAAAGTCTGTCAGTGTCTGAAGGGAGGGTACTAGGAGAATGGAGCCATGCTTTTCTTAGTTGTGCCGAGCAATTGGACAAGAGGTATCAGGCCGAAACTGATGCACAGGGAGTTTCACCTGAACGTGAGGAAGAACTTCTTAAGTGCGTGGGTGACTGTGCACTGGAACAGATTGCTCAGAGTTTGTGGAATCTCCCTTACTGGACATATTTAATTCCCATCTGGACGCGCTCCTGTGCTATGTGCTCTAGGACAGTCCTGCTTGAGCAGGGAGGTTGGACCAGGTGAGCCACTGTGGTCGCTTCCAACCTGACCCATTCTGTAATTCTGTGACCCATTTTCCCTGGATCCTTGGCTCTAAAGCTGTAGCCAGCTCTGGCTCTGTGGCCAGCTGCGGAGTGTGGGGACCTGGTGGCCAGCTTATCTGGGAGCTGGTTTGAAATGCCACGGCTGTTTTTGTAGGTCAAGTTACCTGGGTTGTTCCCCAGGAGCAGTGGGATCACAGCTGCCCTTAGAGTTTTTTTCCATGAAAATACATGAATGAATGAGGCAAATTTTAAATTTCTTGTGTGTTTGTGTTTCAGAAAACGATTGGAAGAAAAACCTTCAGTACCAGCAGCAATAGTCAAGCCAAAAAGGGAAGCTGAGATTGATAGTACTGAAAATGTCATTTTGGGAAAAAAACCGAAATTGGAAGATGTTTTATCAGAAGATGTTAAGTAAGTGCTCAGCTTAATGTGTAAGGTAGTCCTAGCAACCCGCCTTGATTAGCCATGTGCCAGTTGGGAACAGTTGATATTATAAAGGAGTTTGCAGTGTTTTTCTGAAAAGATGAATTTGCGCAAGTTTGATTTTCCATTGTCTGTTTAAGTGAGAAAGTGCTCCCTGTGCAGCCTCAGCAGTGGTGAAAGCTGGGTATATTTAAAATAATACTGCACACCTGTAGGCCTTAGCAGTAGAAAATGTTCATGAATTTGTAGTTACTCATTTGAGTTGGTGACTCGTGGTCAAAGCCATTGTGTTGATTTCACCCAGAGCAGGAGATGAGCTGGAAGCACATGGGAGGAAGCAGGCTTGCTGTGTACCATGACATTGAAAGACACAGTTGGCTTGGGATACAGGAAAAATAAATTGGCAGTAAGACAGACAAGGCTTTTAAGGCATGTAAGGTGGTAATTGCATTATCATTCAGTCTTTCATATAACTTTTGTGAAGTTCAGTGCCAGATTTCCGTGAGAAGTTCATGAGAAGACTTCTCAAAACACTGTAAAGTGTGAGTGCTTAGAAGCAAAACAGAATCAGAGCCAATGTTTAAAGTAATTTTCTGTGTTAGTGGTATCAGTAGAATGTATACATCAGAAGTAAACAGCTTCAGAATAAACAGGCAAAGGACTCCAGTTCCTTCTCATGCCCATGAGAGAAGGAACTGGTAAAGAAAAGAGGGGCCTTGTCCTCAGGCAGGTGCTTGGGATGCTTCAGGCTGCTCTTACTCTGTGTTGATTAGTAGCACAAGTACAAGTCTTGAATTTTGTTTCATTATATCTTGAAAAAAGTCCTCATTTAATCATAAAACTTTATGTGAGTAAATGTGACCCAGGTGCTGGTTTGTGGTGCAATTTTTGAGTCAGTAGCGAAAGTAGATTTATATGGTAGCAAAGTTTCAACTTTGAGGTAGTAGTCCTGTTAGTAACATCTGCAGCCTGTCCATGTCAAGATTGCACATCTTTTTTTTTAGTTAAAGCAGAGGTGAAATTCAACATGTTTGCTTTTATAAAAAACAAGGATTTTTTAATACTTTTTGGCCATCCTAACTCATATCTTTTTAGTCTGACAGATCTGATGCCTCAAGTCAAGGTGCAGTCTGTAGAAACTGTTGAAGGTTGTACACATGAGGTGAGTGCAGTGAAAAAGCACATGAAAAATATGGACTTGTTACACCTAATTGTGTGTATTATTGCCAGTATAACCGTATTCTTTATTTTTCTTGCAGTTGTTTTATCACTGAATCACAATTTTTTAGGTGGGAAATGGCCTTTGAGATTATTGAATCCAACCATTAACGCAGCACTGCCAAGTCCTCCCCTAAATGTCCCCAAGTGCCACATTTACACATCTCTTAAGTGGCTTTAATGATGATAACCACTTTCCTGGACAGCCTGGTCCAATGCTTGACAACTCTTTTCTAATGTCCAGTTTCCTGATTCACAGTTTAAGGTCATTTCATATTCTCCTTTTGCTTGTTACCTCAGAGAAAAAACTGCCCCCCACCTGGGGATGCCTGCAGTGCTACTTAGAGTTGTTGCAGCCCAAGGGCAGGACCTGGGACTTGACCTTGTTGAATTTCATGCCATTGGTCTTTGCTCATTGATCCAGTCTGTCCTGATCCCTCTGCAAAGCTTTCCTGCATTCCAGCAGATACAGTGTTTCATACTGTATTTAAGACTGAAGAGTTTGAAGTTTGTATCTGACACTGAGCATGCACAAAGTGCACTTGAAAAATTAGTAGGGTATCTTACCAGAAGGAGTTTCGATCATACTTAAAATAAAATGAGTGAGTGTTAAAGAATTGATGGTAATGTTGATAGGTTTCTATATTTGTAAGGTACCAAGAACATTTGAGGAGAAAAACCTACTGGTTGGTAAAACAGGTTTCTGTTTGTAGTGTGATCAGTGCATTGAAGTATTCTATTCTAGTTCAAGAATGAAAGACTTTCTTCTAAAGCTGATTACTGTTGAAAAATACATTTTGGTAAAAATGAAAAAGTAAATTTTTTTAATGTGCAAATTAATAAAAACTATCAATTTTCAAATTGTGTTGATAGACATAAATACAAATTCAAATATGAAAAATACAAACTATTAATGCTTTCTTAGATTAATGTTTTCTTGAATCATCCTGAATTCCTATATGACTATCAGAAGGAGTTTGCGTGAGAGTCAAATATGTAAATTTTAACTTCCTTGTACTGTTACGGTTTTTTATCTTCTGTGGTGTTTTCCAGAACTAGCTCAAGTTAATTAGGATTACGTTCAAGACTATCTCATCAGACTTCCATAATGAGGGAACTGTATGTACAGTTGCTGGTCAGAGTTCTAAAGCTCGTGTGTGTACAGTTTTTGTTATTTTGAGATGTCTGTTATAGGTTTGCCATCACTTAGTAACTGAAGAGAGCTTACATATTTAAAGTGAATAAATACTAGATACTGACCAGGAACAAGAATGTTATCTGTGTAAATACATTGTATTTGGAAAGGGAGTATTATCATTGTGAGCTCAGTAATTGCTTTGAATATCCACTGGCCAGAACACATGATTGTGTCTTGGCTGAAAAGCTAGTGTTTCAAGGCAGATGAAGCAGTAATGTCTCACACAAGACAGTAGGGATATCAGAGAAGTGAGAGAAGCAGTGCTGCTTAGGTAGGAGATTATAAAGATTGATAGAAAAGCTCTTGAGAGGAAGGAATGAACTCTTGACACATGAGCTTGTAGAAACACGGTAACAGAAGTTCGAATTGGTTTTCATATACTTCACATTGTCAGAAATGTCACTGCTGTGGGCACAGAAATATGCAACTGTTTTTATTTTAAATATCTTTAATAGGTTGCGCTTCCAGCAAATGAAGAATTCACAGGTCTGAAGCCAAGAACTGGAAAAGCTGCAAAAGTATGTGGCAGATTATCCATTTTTTTTTCTTTTTTGTGCGTGCTTTACATAGTAAGTGAGAGTAGAGGGAAAAATCATGTACTTTGTCAGTAAGGTCCGTAAGAGATGGTCTGTCTTAAATAAAATAAAATCTATGTTTCTATATTTAAAATGTGGTAGAAGAAATTATGTGGGTGAATGAGGTGGATGGGCTGTTATGATATTCTTTCTGTAGTATCAGGCAGGGGCAGCATTCTAGTTCTCTTCCTAAGCTGGTAAATGAGCCAAAATTCAGTCATCAGGGCAAGATTTTCATTTTCTATGGCAACAAGACATAAGCAAAGATCTTTGATATGATATGAGTTAAAAATACTTAAATATAAAAGTCATTGCATAATAGTGGGTTAAGATCAGCAGAAATTGCAAATGTTTTTAGGATTTAATTTCTGCCTCTAAATTGTACACTAGATCAGTCAGAAAAGTAGTTACATGTAAGTCTGTCTTAAATTTCTGTAAAGTTTTTGCTTTTTTCTTCTAGGAATATCCATTTATTCTTGATGCCTTCCAGAGAGAAGCTATTCTTTGTGTAGATAATAACCAGTCTGTGTTGGTGTCAGCTCACACATCAGCTGGTAAAACTGTGTGTGCTGAGTAAGTACTTTTCTAGCAGGCTCTAATGAAAGAACAGTGTGATGTCCCTTCTGTCACTTTCTTGGGCTATCAGTAGCTATTGTACTCTTGAATATAAACATTACGTCTTCCATCATTTAGTGAGTAGTGAAAGGCTTAATTTGTGCTTAAGCTTAGCTTTTATTTTTAAACTGTCAAGCTGTTACTGTATGGATTGAATTGGAAGTTTCTTCAATACAGATTTCTGTAAATCTTGAAAAAATACCTTTGTTTTCTAGCTCCTGGCTAGAAGTAGTGAGGACTTTCTTCCGTTTTTTTTGGCTTTGTTAGAAGCAGTGGTTTGATTTAGTCAGCAACTTCTCTGTCAGGGTTTGCTTCAGACCTGAAATGAGAAGTGAAATGTACATGGAGATATATTAGAGCATGGGTTCAAATAATAATAATTTTGTTGTGACACGGTTACATTTTTTAATTAAACTACGTGTACGCTTTTTTCTGTAAAAATCAGCTGACTTGCTGTTTAAAGATTTTTCACTCTGCAGAGATGCATGTGTAGTTGCACTGAACTTAATCTGGATAGGCAATGCTAGATGTATTAGAGCATGGATTCAAATGCTGTGTATGATTCTCTTGATGTTCTGAATTGCACAGTTTATTTTGTTCTTAAGCGAAGTAATACGCTCTGTCTTCCTGACAGCTGTTAGTTTGGATATTGCAGTGGTTATAATGGATATTGTTTGAATACAGGTACGCAATTGCCCTGGCTTTGAGGGAAAAGCAGCGTGTCATATTTACAAGTCCAATTAAAGCTTTGAGTAATCAGAAGTACCGTGAGATGTATGAAGAATTTCAGGATGTTGGTTTGATGACTGGGGATGTCACCATTAATCCTACAGCTTCTTGTTTGGTAATGACAACTGAGGTAAGACAGACATTAATTCTTGATCAGTGTTTTCTTCTACCCTTTTTGATTGGGGAGGTCTAATTTTAAAAGACTAAAGTGGCCTAATTAGGGTTGAAAATGTTCTAAAGTTCATTGTGACTCATTTGAATGTTTTAGCTTTTGGTTATTTAAAAAGGTAAATCTCTGTGAATTTACGCTTTTGAAGTGTAAGTCAGGAACTTCTGATTCTAATGTGGAGAAGGTCAGAATTTAATTTCCTGGGTGCTCAAGACAATGAGTATTTTGTAGATGTAATGCTGAAAGTCAGATTTCCTAAATCTCGTGGTCAGTATTTTGTTCTAGAAAGGCAAAATAAGGAGGGCAAAATCAGTGAAGGATAGCTGAGTTGTTCACAGTAGGTGCTAGAACTCCAGGAATAGGTAGCTTTTCACCTTTGTTAACAAAGTATTGTTTACAGAGCTTTGTCATATTTCTGTTGTAGAAATGCAGCCATGAGTTGAAATTTTTCCTCTTTTTGTCTTTAAGTCAAAGGAACAGGTAGGGAGATATTAAAGAGATTGAATGATTTGATTTCTGACGAAAGATTTCCTCTTAAACGCAGGGAGGTTATCTATTAGGATGAAGTAAAAAGAGGTCTTGGCAGAAGTAGATCTGTAGAGCTGTAACAATTACCTGACAGTGGAAGCTTGGAGAAATACTTTGTCTCATTCTTTTATGTTCTTTTCAGAGAAACCAGTTTTTCTCAGGTAGTGAGATCATTAGATTGGAATGAACTTGGAAAGCATCTCAGAACCTATCTTTAGATGCTTTTATGTTTTTTGCAAAATACGATTTCATATATACATGTAAAAGTGAGGAAAAAATTCTGGCGGTTTCTTACTGATGTCCATGTAACATAACTGTTGTAACATGACTAGTATTTCACGTGGAGGGACTCAACTTGTACTTCCATTTCTAGATCTTGAGAAGTATGCTTTACAGAGGTTCTGAGGTTATGCGTGAAGTCGCGTGGGTTATTTTTGATGAAATTCACTACATGAGAGATACAGGTATCCTATGTATACGATTTTTCTTTTCAAATCTTTGTATTTTTTCCCCAATAATAATTTCTTCTTCTTTTGAAGAATTAAGTCTAATTTTCCCTTGTAAAATCTGTCATCTTTTTTGTATAAATAATTCATAACTTGTTTCCTACTGAATTTACATAATTATATGTTGCAGTTTATGTTTTCTTCACCAAACCAGAAACTACTTTGATGCATTTGATATACCCCTCTTGTGTAGAGAAGATTTGGGGGTTTTTTTGTCTTATTTTGTTTTTAAGCTGTTCTTTGGCTTTGGGAATGAGAAATTGCTTTGATCACATAAATTTCCCGTGTGCTTTTCCATTTTCAGAACGTGGTGTGGTTTGGGAAGAGACTATTATTTTGCTTCCTGATAATGTACATTATGTGTTCCTTTCTGCAACTATTCCAAACGCCCGTCAGTTTGCTGAATGGATCTGCCATCTTCACAAACAGGTAATATTTCCAATATGCCATACCTCTGTGCTTTTTGTCTTGTGGCTTAATACTGTCTGTTTGGTTGATAACTGGGCCTCTGAGTATCCTTTTTAGTAATTTCATTGCATATAGGTGACAGTATAGATCACTCCTGGCTTCTCTAGCTGTATTCCTACTTTTGCAGGTATACTGGCTGTTACTTCTCAATGGCAATATTAGAACTGTTTCTTAATGTTTATTTTCCACAATTACGTAGGCACCTACCTGATTTCAGCAAACATTCTGAATTATGAAATATGGTGAACATACAGTGATTTTCTGAGGGCTGATAGACAAGAGGTCATTAGATGAATTCAGCTGAGGAGGTCTGTAAAAGGCCATGTAGAAATCAAATGCAAATCTTAAATCCGTGGGAAATACTATATATGCTTGCAAGCAAGTGAGAGAAGTGTTATTTAAGAAATCTAGCCTGTCCTGTAACCTTTAGGTTTTAAATTCTATTCTGTTTTTTTCTAAGACATACGTTTATAGTAAAGACTTTGTGAATTAGAGCTGAGGAATTTGTTTTCAAAGGAGATTAGTCCAATTTAAAAAATATTCTAGAGATTGATTATTATGTTGTTCGTAATGAAGGAAGTATAGTATAAAAAATGTCTGTTTAAGTTTGGCACAAAGCCTTGACTTCATTTGGAGACCATTACATTGTGGGGTTTTTAAACGCAGATTTATGTAATATTTAATGTTTTAAAGGAAGTGTTTTGGTTTTTTTTCCTAAACAAGCTTCCTTAATGCATCAAAACCTTAAGTGCTCATGAAGGTCTAATGTGGGTCTTTCTTAGGTGTTTCAATAATGCTTCAGGTGTTTTCTACATAATACAAATTAACAGGTTTTCCTTTCATTTTAGAAGATGTTAATATTTCAGATCTGCCTAGTAACGCTGAAAGAAATACTGGCTGTCTTTACTTTTTTTGTTCATGAGAAAGAATTTTTGTAGCCAACTAGTGTTCTGAAACATTTGCAAACTCATTTTCTCAAGCAATGTCATTAGTACGAAATCCATATTCAAGAAAGAAAATTTATTATCTTAGTTTCTGAAAGCTGTACTTTCTGGTTTTTAGAAGGTTGTATTTTAATAGTAATGTGTTGAGTTTTCCATCGTGCAAGCAATATTATAATGCAATCATGAAATATTTATGTGAATTCTTTCTTTATAGCCTTGCCATGTGATTTACACTGACTATCGACCTACTCCACTGCAGCATTATATATTTCCAGCAGGAGGAGATGGACTCCATCTGGTTGTTGATGAAAATGTGAGGAATGCTCGGTTTGTCTGAAATACTGTTTTCTTGACTTGACAGTGAAAAGCTTGAGCTCTTGCAAAATTTGGATAGGCTGTATAAAGGATGTTTTTGTTAAAATTAAGTACAAGTGAGTAATGGTGATCTCTGAATTGCTTTTAGATTTTTGGAGTCTTACACAAGAAATTTGTTTTATTATCTAATATCATGCAGTCAGCTGAGTAATGCTTCCCTGAGATGTCTTAAGTGCCCACATCCTTGTTTGTTTTCTAAACCGCATGCTGCTTTCTGTAAATCTGCAAAGTAGTTGAAATTCCTTGTACTGTTTCTCTCTCAAAAGAAAACATAGTGGCATGTAAATTTTACTTTAGTCAAGGGACAAAATATTTTTGTTTCTTTAAGTGTTTTTGAACTAAAAACTTGTTTAAAATTTATCATTAGCTCACTCAGCAGTTACTGATGCCGTTAACAGTAATGCTGCACTTGAAGATACGCCTTCATTGGGCAGTGTAGTTTTGTGTGTACATTCCTAGAAGTCAGTTTTAGTACTGTGTAATTCAGCAGGTCTGACATGGCAGGTAGAGTGGTGGATAGAACAACGAGCAGTAACTTCAGAGACACACCAGTGCAATTCTGAGCTGTGACACTGACCTAGTGAACCCTTTTGATAGCTTATGCATTGTTTTTGTCCTTTTACCTGTGTAGATGTGGGGTAATGGTACTGGCTGTGCGAAGCACTAAGTATTTTCAGGTGGGCTGTGTAAGTAACTATTTACAAAGTTTGTGTTTTACATCTAGGGAGATTTCAGAGAAGATAATTTTAATACAGCAATGCAAGTGCTTAGAGATGCAGGAGACTTAGCAAAAGGGGATCAGAAAGGCAGGAAAGGAGGAACAAAAGGTGAGTTTGAGCCCATTCTGAGGTAATTTTTGGTATGAATTTTTTTCCAAGTTC
>VYZP01054048.1:1878-48155 GCA_013400635.1 Hypocryptadius cinnamomeus
ACACCACCCCAGCCCTGGCATCCAGCAGTCTCTGGCTATCTGCTGCAGTTATCATCTTGATTTGGCAAGAGGAAGGAGTCACATGTCTGTTCTCCAGATAAGTCCAGGTTTTCAAGGGGATACAGCAGGTTTTGAAATAAATATTGCCCAGAGCCTCATCAATTGCAGTAAGTACAAAACTGATAAACCCCAGAATTCAAAGCTCAGAAAAAACCTGCACCTGAGGACTGTCAGAATTTTAATATATTTTTTTCTCTTGAGTTATTTGGGCTGCAGCAGGAACTTATTAGTTGATCTTTTAATAGGTGACATTTCTGGGAGCATTTGCTCCAATTTGAGAGGTAATTTGTATCAGCTGTTCTGGTTCCTGTTCCATGACTCTTTTCCCCTCCCCTGCAGCGGGCACCTGAGCTGGCAGCTTTTATATGTGTGCTCTGAGATAGCATGAGAGTGAAAAGGGTCACTTTTATGCAGGATGAGAAGAATGTTTAACACCACAGGATCCTGACAATGTCTGTACTTGTGCCTTTACCAATGTAAAGAGCCAGACCTGAACACACCTTCTGCAGAAAAGGGTACTGAATTACATCTCCCTATTCATTCAGAGAGAATATTTTAAACTTTCAATGGTTTAATTGTCAGTGCCCTAATACTCATTTGGATGGCCTACATTGTTTGTTCGTTGTACCGTTTACCTAATGGTTTGCATTTAACAATTTGGATAGCTATAAGTCCTGCTGCTCCCAGGTTTATTGCTTGCAGTAAACACAACCTGAAATTTGAAAACCCAGGTTAACTTTGGGCATTCAGCAAGAAGATCTTGCAGGTTTGGTTATGTCAAATGAACATCTTGTCCAGAAGTTTGAAGGTTTCCATATAGATACGAGATATGATTGAAGGAGTTGCTACATCCAGATGCTCCCTACATCCCCTCCCTTGTGCTTAGTCACTACCCAAGACCCAGCCCAAACTGCTTTCCTGTGGGGTTCCCATTAAACTCCACACAGCCTCAGTGGCCAGAGTGACCCACTTGACCTTCAGCTGAGCATCTGTTGGTAATCTCTCTCAGGCCTAAAGAGACTTCTCATAGCATGAATTAGAGTGGAGCCTATGGATAAATTGCACCTATGGACATCACAGACAGATTTTATATGTGAGAGTTGTAGGACCCATTTAAATCAGGGAGCATAATGTTCTCAAAGGACTCAAGAGTGAGCTTGGTGCAACTCCTTCCTGAGCAAGTCTCGCAGGTCTGACCTCAATATTCTCTTCTCAGGAGAGCAGCCCAGAGCTTCCTGTAGGTGTCAGAGTGACCTTATAGCAGTGAGGCAGTGCCTGGGTGCAGGACCAGCTCCTTGGGGGGTTTGGTCCCACACTCATCTGCTTGCTCCAGCCTCAGTCATGAGGGAAACAGCACTGCATTGTCAGACTCCATTTGAAAGGAAAAAACAGCAGTAATGGCCCATGACTTAGAGATTTGGGCAAAACAAGAGCTAGGCTTCTGCTTGCTCTGTCAAGCAGTCTGTCTTGCCCAAGATTATTTTCATGCCAAATGTTTATTTAAATATATTTAAAGTAAATCTTGAAGTCAGCACTAGGAATAGATAGTGCTAGTGAAATGCCCTTTTTTTGAGGTAAGTATGTGGATTCAGGGTTTGCACTCAGATTTGTAGTGAAGCCACAGCAGGTTTTTGGCATCTAAGAGATGTATGGATTTCTTGTGCATAGGATCACTGGATGAATCACTGCAGTCAGCAGAGATGATCCATACATCACCTGCATATCCCAGCAGTAGTCACACTTAAGAAAATCCTAAAACACCTCTGAACTTAACATTTTCTCCCTTTAGGTCTTTAACCTGGGTCAGCTCAGCTTTTGTTACCAACGCAGCTGGGTCATAGCATGTTCACCTGCTAAATAGCCACACACCCCCTTAGTTTCTCCTGTGCAAGTTTTGCCACTCATGACAAGGCCTGGACACTGACATATAGCAGGAGCAGCCTCACCCAGACAAATCTGTGTGCCCCTGAATGGAGTTAAACCACAGTTACTCCCATAGGCACCCAAAGGCTGCACTTGGGCACACTTTTATGGGTACAGCTCAGAAAGACTAAGAAATCACCATGCTCCAGACCTGACAGCGGAGCAGCATCATTGGCACTCACTAGCACAGCTCTGCTCATATAAACCAGCTTAGATAAATATTCCCAAAAAACTCAAGATGTGTTTCCCCCACCCAGGAGCAGGCTAAGCAGCCAGTGCACACACAGTTACAGCAGCAAGTCAGAGGGCTTGGGAAGAGCAGCCAGTAGGCACCAATAACAGTTTCTCCAGCCACCAAATGCCCAGTAGCAGCCTTCCTCGCTTCTCTGCTTCCCAAGCCCTGAGCAACAGTTTGCACAGCCCAGAGCAGTCTCCTGGTGCCAAACACAGCTCCAGAGGCAGCAGTTATCCCTTGGGCATGGGGATGTAGGAGACTGCAGCAATGAAAAAAACCCAATAAAGACAATTTCAGAAGGGTATTAGTTGAAGGGTCCCCTACTGCTTCCCTTTACACCTGCCACCTCTCTGAAGTGGTTACTACCCCCACCCACACTATTTCTACAAAGAAACTCCCAGGGAGAACCACATAAAGGGAGAAACAATGAGGCTTTGTCTCACCTGTGAATCAGTTATATCTTTCATGGCCGGAAAAGGGCTGGAAGGACTTTAGATGATCATGTGATTTTAGTGCCTTTCACCAATAGGACAAATGTCTTCTGTAGTTGTTGCTGTGATGATAAAGAATCCCAGACGGGTTTTGTATATTCTGTGGGTTGTACAGTTGGTATTGAAAAGTTAACAGCATTAAGTGTGACGGATTATTTGAGTATGAAATATTCTTAGTCATAGTCAGAAGAAGAGCTGAGCAAACATTTGCCATGAAAAAATATAAGGGTTTGGTGTTTTATTGGTTTTTCTTTCCTTTCCCCCATCCCTATGCAATTTGCCTGCTTGGCAGCCAGGAATAGTTTTTTATCAGAGTTTAGACGTGAGGTGAGAGGCTCTGTGTGTGTGTGTGTGAGAAGAAACATGAAGAAGAGCTGCCTGCAGCATAGCTAAGCTCTACTACTAGCTGTCACCTTGGTCTGCTCCAGTGATGCAAAGCCCTGAATTTGGGTCCATTCCCAGACACCTGGGTCCAGCTCTGAGGTCTGCCACAGATCTCCTGAGAGACCTTACAAGAGACAAGCATATCCACTAGTCATGCTGAGCATGTGTTCAAGCGCTTGTTCAAAGCAAGTGTTGGGGAAAGAGGTTGCAGCATATGAGCTCAGTAAGAAAATCTTGCTCCTGAGTTATCCCAGTTGTGGATTTACTAGGAGGCAGGGGATCCTCACCCACCCCAGCCCAGCTGCTAAGTGTCCATGTGCACCCAGGAATGTTTGCAGGTTGTGTTGATGCTCCCTGGAGGTCAGAACTGCCTCTAGCTGTGTCTGTTGCTGGGAATTGCTAAAGCAAAGCTATAGCCAAGAAGATTGAATGTACAGCAGCCCACAGGAAAATTTGCCAAATCAGATGCCTATAACTGATAAGTTATGCAGGCAATGTGCCAGAGATACTTTAAAACCTGCCTCTTGCATGGACAAAAACATTTCAATAAATAGACCTATGGGCAAAAGTGGAGATTAGAACACTTGCTGGGGGATGTTAAAGGGTTCTGCAAATTCCTGTGAGTGCCACACCAAGAATGGGACAGGCAGATAGTGCTGCATGTTTTGTTAGGTCATTTATCAATCAAGTGAAGTGTGCCAAAATATACTTCATGAGTCTATTTTCCAGAGGGAAAAAATCCATGTTTTCTTCAAAGGTCTGTTTTCTTTCCTCCTTGTTGTTTCTATAACAGTTACGATGCAGACTAGCTAATTTTGTCCTGTCGGTGGCTGTTCAGCTCTCCCACCTCCAGCTAATTTGTGGGGGTTTTTTGCACGATTCACTGTGTATAAGGGTCTCTTTGTTCTTGTCTAAGGTGATCTCATTCTTATGCAAATGGAACAGCTTGAGGCAGAATGATCTCTTTCTTCAATTAATTTAGAAATTAAATTTTTCACCACAAATCAATATTTTCTACTTGTGGCCAACTTCAAGACATATGGACTAAAGGCCTTTCATCTGTTTAGCATCTCTGATGATGCAGAGCCAGCATGGTGCTCTGAGCCACACAGCTCTTTGCCTGGGAGAGAATTGCTATGCAGAACACCGTTATCTAATTCCATCGTAATACAGCCTCACATAACAGTCTTGTATCACATAACACTTGTATCACATAACACTCTTGTATCTTCACCACAGACCACTGTGGGACAAAACACATGTATCTGCTTGCTCACTGCAGCCAGCAGCCTCTCCTCTCTTGGCTGGAGACCCTATGGGCCGTGGGTAAGAGCTGCAGCAGGCTGGAATGCCCTCAAGTAGCTTAAACTTGGGATGCTTCTCCCAGAACTGCACAAAGGGAGTAATTAAAAGGCCTGGTTCAGACAAGTAATTTCTGGGCTGGCAGAATCTGGACATTAAGATAAAGGAAGATCTGCTGAGCTCAACAAATCTGTTCTCACTGACCACATTTTTTCACTGTCATCCTGAAATGAGAAGAGAGATTCCTCTCTGGACCTGGCACAGTAAAGGAAAATCACTCATTTTCCCTGCTTATACTGGAAGAATCCAACTGTGGCTATCATGAGCAAAAAAGAATGTCTTCTCTTGGTTCTGTTTTCGTAAATCTTGTTTAATGTTCCAAACTGATTAATTTATTCAGTGAGGCCTAAAAACAACCACATTAAAAAAAAAAAGAAAAAAGAAAAAGAAAAAGAAAGAAAGAAAAAAAAAAAACAACCCATCCCATCAGGAAGTCACAGGGGTGACCTATAGACAGAGCCTTCCCCTCCCACATCCCACCTGGCTGGGAAAACAGCAACCTTCTCTCCCTGTGACACACACAGCCCCTTTCCAATACTTTGGCACCTTGCAAAGGGGCCAGGTTTGTCAGTCAGGGTTCCCACAGGGAGCAGTGGTGCCTCTTAGGTGCTGGGCTCTGAGAGAAACAGGAGAATACATGCTCTGCAGGCACAAGGGGGCTGTTAGGGGTGCACATTAGTTTCTAGTAGAGATCAGAGCTATGCATGGGCCCTGGCAGCCCTACCCCTGTGGTTGGGGCTGTGCCTCCACCCTGTCCACTTTGACTTTTTTAAGTATCAGGTCATGCAAATAGCAGTGATTGAAGGAATGCATCCTGGCCTGGGCATATCTATCTAATCCAGACTGAGACAGAGTGTCTCTTCATTGGAGACAGGCCCAGAGAAAGGCAGGATTACTAAAGATTTTGGTGTGCTCTTTCACCCAAGGGATGTTATTGCTAGGAGCTGTGCATTTCTTATTGCAAGATCTTAAAGGTTTGGGGTTTTTTAATCACATCTCATGAAGTTTCCTTCACCCACCCCTCTGTGTGAAGATGAAAAGTGTTATTGTCCCCATTTCAGAGATGGAGAAACTCAGGCATGAAGGGCTAAGCTTAAAGCAACCTTTCTAAATGGATACAGGAGGCTTTGGCAGAGTCCTGCAAAGAACCTGGCTCTCTGGCTTTACAATTTTAGCCTAAGACCATTTTTTCCTCTCCTCTACAGAGCCCTGACAGTCCTGTGAGAAATCTTATGTAGATACAGGTTGTAGCTGTTGATATAAATCACTGTAAATCAGTAGCTGACATCAAAAGCATAAAAGTGCTGCTTCTTTCCTAATAAATGGGCATTTCATACACCTGACATTGCTGAGAATCCCATCTCCTTGCAAGCCTGCTTCCATCCCTTGCTGTCAGTGTAACCAGAGCCAGTGCTGCCCCATCTCTGCATCCAGCCATGAAAGCTGTGCTCAGCCTTGCTGCAGAGAAATATCCTTTAAAAAGCTGCTCCTTCTCATTCAGCTAACTCAGATGCATTGCAGAGAAAAGGGTTTTAGTGTATTGCATCCACCCATCCACGCATCAAAAGCTGATCTCAGCCCTGCTGCAGGATGAAATCCTTTGCTCAGATCCCTCCACTCCTTCCATTGGTCCACTGATGCATCTCCCTTTGCATCAGTTCTGTATCCTGCAGGTTCACCACAGGGCTGCTCAGGCCCTGTCAGCACAGGCAGGGAGGGAGAGAGGAAAACCAGGGTTAGCCACCTGGGCAGCCAAAGCACAGACAGTCCAGTGTTCTCTTTCCAGCAGCATGCCTCTGAGCCAGAATCTGCTAAACACAAAGGGAAGTCTCCCCTAACCTGCAGGCACTCTGGATTGGGGCCCACCATCAGATACATCAGTGACCAGCAGCTGCAACCACAAAAGTCAAAACGGTTGCCAATAATCAACATCAGATTTCTTAATGTTACCAATGGATGAGTGGGTGATCCCAGGGAGCATTCAGCATTTCCCATCGTGGCACCCTGGGTCTATGCAGGGCTTGCAGGTGCTGCTGCTCCTCTCACCTCTGTAGTGCTCCAGCATGGAGTCTTGCTTGCTAGGAAAGCCAGCATCCTCACGAAGCAACACCTCATTCACATTGCACGACCATCCCTTGGGCTCAGAAAGGTGATTGTCTGCAACCAGCTGTACTGATATTTCAGTCCAGAAACCTTGGCAGCACTGACTGAAAGGGTGAGTGGCTGGTGTGAAACATTCCTGAACCTGTGCCGAATTCAGAGCCTGCTCCTCAAGAAGGGGCAAGGAGCAGAGGGAACACGTCATACACAGCCTGGGAGAAATACAGCGCAGGTCCCAGGCAGCTGGGTTGCCATGGCTGAATAAGCTAAATCTGGACCATGGTGTGTGGTGACAATAAATGCGTCAGTACCCAGCAGAATAGGAAAGCTGTCCAGGTAGATCTGATCTCCTTTTTCAGGGTGCACTACATGGCTTTGTTCCATTGACTTGCAGGACAGAAATCTTTGATTTTTGAAGCTGATTATCTGGCTAAGAGATGACAGGGAAGAGAAGAGCAGTAGCTCTCAGCCCCCAGTAACCTATCTAGGGAGTGAATGAAAGTGACAAAAACCTGCCAGCACACTGCCTACACATGAAGAAATTCTGTTTCCAGTCCCCCGAGGGAGACTTCTCCTGAAAATCCCTTTCCTGGGAGGAAAAAAAAATAAATTAAAAATCACTCCATGTGTGTGTCTGTATGTGATTTTTCCACTTGACTTAGACCTATACAAACAACGACACTATGACAGTCATCACATTTGTGTCAAAGGAATGGGACGGCCTTGCAGCTCTGGGCTGTGACAGACTGGTACCTGGGATGACCCTGGTGCAGGGCGGTACCTGCAGCACCGACCGCCCCACACGCTGTGGGCGCGATGAGAGATGACAGCTTTAATTGCTAACTGCAGAAACAGGGAGCATGGAGGCAGAGGTGCAAAGGAAATGCAGGAGGAGGCCACGCGTGGGATCTCCCCATCCCGCACGCGTCCTATCCCTGCCTCTTTCCCTAGACCGAGAGAGAGAAGTGGAAAATGCAACGGGAGGAGGATGGCATGTATATCTCCTTGAGACACACTCCCCCTTGCAGCACTAGGTGCAATTTACATATGAATGCTGCGGCGTTCTTCAGAAGCAAGAATTAAGAGAACAAAAGAGTGCAGGAAGTAAGGGTAAGGCAAAAAAGACAAGACAGAAACTGGAGGTGGTGACAGGCACCCAGAGGCAAGGTTACGACTCAGAGTTGTTCAGTGTTGTCCCTGCTGACATGCACTCCAAGGGTATAATTTAAGAAAGAGTTATCTTCCTACGCTTTGTCCCCATCCTGCCTGGCCCCCTGAACTGTTCTGCCCTGATTTCTGATACACTCGTGAAGCATCCAGACCATCTTTCTAGGGTGGACACAGCAGGCTGAGCTTTTCCAGCCCAAGGAGAACTTCTCTTAGCGCTGCACCTCTCCCTCCTCTGTATTGCGTGCTTTTTGTGCATGTGACTGACAGCCACGTGTACACTCAGTGATGAAAACACTAAAGGGATTTGGAGAAGCAAATTCAGATGGTGCCTGTACATTGAGGATCTCCAAGGTCAAGGTTGGCAAGCACACAGGCTAAGGTCCAAAATCCCAGTGAGGTACACACAGATCACAATACACGAAGTCAGAATCTTATTTGACAGAAAACAAAGAACATGGTTGTGCAAGTGTACATAGTTGGTTAGAGAGTTCCTTAAAAGTGTAAAACAGGATTTCTACATTAAGAGAAAATAATATCTTTATTCAGTCTCTTGTTCATTTACTCAACATCCTCAAATTGCTCAACCCTCAATTTCAATAAGTAGGGACTACATGCTCAGGAATTCTTCTGACAAAGGGGTCCCTCAAAATCCAGAATATTATCCAGTCATAATTTTAAGACTGTTGCAGCCAGAATGATTGAGTAAATATAGGAGTGATAGGGAAAGAAAGTGTGAGAGCATGTATGAAAGACAGATAGCTTCCCTTTCTCACATGGGGAGTAAGGAGAACTATACCTATCCTTAAGTTTTGTGGCAAGTGGAGCTGAGGTTCCTGCTGCTGGGTTTAGACCAGCTTGCCTTCTTGTCAATCTGCTTTTCTTCTCCTTCTCTCTTTCTATTTTGCTATGTGCAGGCCTTGTATTTTTATGGAAAACTTACGTTGCTTCTTTTGGAGTCTTTTTAGATTTGTATGCATCAACAAGGAGGTTAAGAGCTTTGCCCAGGGCATTACTGGCAGAGAATAAAAGGCTGCTGTTATTCCTGGGCTGAGTCAGATGCAGTGGTAAATAGATTTTTCTCCCGGGGACACAGAGGAGGTGTCAGGGAGTCATTACCTTGAAATCCCAGCCAGAGCAGGTTCACCAAGTGCTAACAGCTCTTCCAAACTCTCTCTGTGTACTGGGAATTGTCCAGAGAAGGCAACTGTATTACCAAGCCTGGAAGGAGAACTGCATGATGCATTTATATCCCATGCCCATAAGAGATATTGGAATCCCTGGGTTGCAAAGAGAGAATGTCCAGTTGATTCAGAAGCATTTGAGATTGACTGCAGATCAAGCCCATGTACTCTTTATTGCTAACAGCTCCTTCCTGACTCACTCTTGGCCGTGGCTGGGCAAACCCTGGTGTTAAACCCCTGCACCATCAGATCAGACCTTCTGGTGTAGACAACAGGGCTGTGAGCCAGTGAGCCTGGACAAAAGATGGGAGCTCGGCAGTGCACGTGGCCCTGGCTCCCACTGTGTTTTCATGAGCTATGGCTCATGCAAGGCGTGTCTTCAAGGTGATGCACAGTCTGAAGGCTGTAGAACCAGGAGGCTGCAGGACCAAAGAAAGCATGGTGGGGGAGGGGGGAAAGGCAAAAAATTATCAGCTGAAAACTTTAATTTCAATTATGAAATCATTTTACGTGTTAGTACCCCACCTGTGGTCATTTCCATAAGGTTTCTAGGGCATGAGATCAGTTGTGAGTGTGTTTGCAGAACCAGCAACGTTTAAATGAGTCCTAAAGGAGATGTGATAAGAGAGATTTCATATCCTCTGTAGTGAGGATTTACATGAGAAACTTGATTCCAGGAATCACACACATTCAACAGGAGAACAAAGACCTATTATGTGGCTTACCTGCCCGGTCTAATTAGTGCAAATGCAGAATGAAATTAATTAAAACAATTAGAAATTTAAATGAATATGCCATATTTCTCAAGAAATAGAATATGGTAATGTTTCAATCACTTAAACATTTCAAAATCATGTATTCAGTTCTCTTATTTCTTTTTTATTTAATTTTCCAGTTTTAGTCTTTTTTATAGCTTTTAAATAAGTTCTGATGATGTCAGCATGTATAATCTTCACATCGTTAATAATGTGAATAAAGTAGTGAAGAAGAATCTCTAAAGAAAAAATCTTTTCAAATGTAATTCCGGCAATTTCTGATTTTTTTTTCATATTTAAATTTTCTTATCTCACATTCTCCAAAAAGGAATTTTACAAGATTCTTTCAACTTTTATCCAGGGAATAGCAAAACAACAAAGAAACAAACCCACAGCCGTTGGAATGAAGAAGTTTTCAGCGAGACATTTCTGCCTAGCCCTGCTCACTGCGATGTCTTCTGGATGAGTGACAGGCCACAAACTATCCATGAAAATCACCTGCCAAGTCACTTCAAATTAAGTGTGCGAGAAAACCACGATGTGCTCTTGAGCAACTCACGGAGTCAGCTCTGCCGTGCGCGGTCCGTGCCTGCGCGGCTGCAGCTGCCGGCCCGCCCTGAGCATCGCTGCCCCAGCACACGGCACCGGAGCCTGGAGAGGGACGAGACGGCTCCGACGGGCGGGGTGCAGGAACCACAGCCTCGCCTGCCTCCTTCCTCACGTCCCCATGTCTTCCCACCAGTCAGTGCAGCGGGTTTCCAAGTCATTCAGTCCATTGCAGTCAATTAATGAGGGCGAGTCGCACCCCCCATCTGCTGTCACAAGCCATTGGGAAGAGTTTCTGTAATCCTGCCTTTGAACTCCGCGGCTATTGCCGTTTACAATGGGTTTATTAGAGGCTTAATTGAATCGCGCTGCTCGCCCTGCTCATTGCTAACGCGGCGGCCATTAGTGGCTGCTAATGAGGGAATCCAGAGGATTACTGCATCAATTACCAGGTTGGGCTGGGACCGGAGGGGCAGCCCACAGCGAGCTCCCGTGAATTCAGCTGGCAAGTGCGGCACAGCGAGCATGCGGGAAGCCGATGTGCTCGGCGGCATCCCGGAGAAGCATCCAGTGCCTCGTCCCCATGTGCTGAGCCTCAGCCATCCGGCCTGTCATCCTCATCCTGCGGCGGGCATGCCGGACAGGGAAGGACCAGCACACCCCGCTGCCACAGAGGAGGAAACACCTGCCCAGAGGGTAACCACCAAGAGAAAGTAGTCAAATCCATGTGAAAAGAAGTCAAATTGCCATATTCTTTCAAAAACAGACTTACTCTTTGCTGGAAATGGCTGGTGGGGCCTTGTTTTCAACTTCCAGAGTCAGGAAAGAATATTGCTCGTGAAACAACACCATGTGCACTGCGGTGTGCAGATCTTACACATAATTCAGACAGGTAAGCATCCCCCTCTTCGGAGAAAGGGAGAAAACCCTCCCCTAGGAGAGACGGGCTGTGTTGGGAAGAGAGGGAGGGAGGCGGGAATGATCTCCCACATTAGGAGAAGGATGCTACATGCTGCCAGGACCTCACAGCAGGAAGGAGCTGCCTCGCTGAGCATCAGCACTCTCCAATCCCCCAAGGGGAGCAGGGGGCCTGACCCTGCCTGGCTGTGAACAAGAGCTGGGGAGGTAGCACGGGTCGGCTGGTCTGTGCCTGCCAGGACCACGGGATGCTGGCTGCCCATCTGCTGCCTTGCTACGCTGCCAAACGTCAACAGGGAGAGAAATTTTTTCCTTTTTTACTTTTTTTTTTCCCCATCTCCCTTCTCCGCAGCTCATTTTTCTTCTGTGTTTCAGATAAGAGAGTGTTCATGAGCAGAGTTAATTATGTTCTGCAGAGATGAATATGGGGCTTTTTGGGTTGCAGCAGGCGCTCTTGTGCCTTAGGCAGCTCCTTTGCTGCTCCTCCATGCTGATGTGTAGCCCAAGAAAAACCTGCACATGGGCCTGCTGTGGAGCTGGAGGCAGGCTGCGAAGTGCCTGTGCTCCAGCCGATGATCTCTCATGGCATGGGAGCCAAGGATACTGCAGAAAGCAGGTCCAGCAGCCTAATGGGGGAGGGTTGTGAGGGGAAAGGAAGAGGAGACTAGTGAGGGAAAAGGCAAGGAGGTGATCATGAGGTGGGAAGAAGATGACACTAGAGGAATAAAGTGTTCCTTTTGGGGAGCCCTACAGAAACTGAGAAACTGGTGGTCCTCTTTGCATTAGGCATTTTCAAATGCTGCGACAGTTAGATTAAAAAAAAATATGATGGGGAAAATCAAGGTTTTCTTCTCCACCACCACAAACTCATTCCCTTCTCTTTCCCTGGCTTGCAGTTGTAGCAGGAGACCTCTTTTGAAAGGTTGCCTTAGTGAAGAGATTAACACACAGTCACATCCTCTCCATGCTCCTGAGCTGGAGTAATACAGTAATTGGGTCTGCCAAACAATTTCTGACTGGAAGACAAAAAGGCAGTGAAGAGGATGACCAACCAACCAACCAACCAATAAAAAGGAGCATCTTCAACCATTTGTGCCAGTGAAGGGAAGACCCGAGTAAAAAGACAGGAGAATTTCCAGGCGATCTCTTGTTTCTTCGTACAGTCCTGAGGAGTCGCAACGTACAGGGAGGAAATTCTGTTTCTGCTCTGAGGGTAATGCAAAGGTAAGCACACTCTGAGAGACAGGAGGGCAAAAGCAAGGACCACTAAAAAGAGGAACTTGCTGGCAGCAGGAAGAACAAGAAATTATCAAATCTGGATCTCTGGATCAAAATGACACTGGGAGAAAGGGAAAAAAACCTCTTGCTGAGGTGGAGTAGGCTAATCATTAGCTCTCCCGAGTGGTGGAGGGGGAGGGAGTCTGTCGAAGGAGCCGAAGGAACCGGTGGGACGATTACTTGGGGACCTGAGGAGCTAACGAGAGCAGTTATTTCCATTTCAAATGGAAAGGCGAGAGGAGATCAAACACATTTCACAGTAATGATCCGGAGCCTTTCCCTGAATACTGAGCCACACAAACGCTCAGGGTAATTGAAGCCACATGTAGCTAAGATGGAGAAGCTGAAATCTGCTCAAGGGGACTGTGGTGGGGGCGGGGGGAACACCCACAAAGCAAACAAAGATAAAATCCCAACCTGCAACAAACAAACAGCTCTGCACTGGGCTCCCCACCCTCCAATTTGCCTACCACGTGTGATCCATATGCATCAAGTGCTCCGCAAAATGACATCACCCTCCTCTTCCTGCAGCTCCTCAGAATCCATAGACACCTATTCCCAATCCCATGGATGAATGAGCCAGAGAAAAAAAATTAAAAACCGGAAGTAAATAAATATTTTGTTTTAATCATCAATCTCAGATAATTATGGAATAAGAATGTCAGTAGAACACAAGATGGGCTTGAGATCTTTTTGCTTATTCATCCATTTTCTAAAAAGACTAAGGTGACTTCTGTTCAGAGCTAATGAGGAATACTGATCAACTGCTCACTGCTTTTCAGTCCCTGATCTCCTGCTGAGTCTGCATTTATCTATTAAATGGTAGTTTGATATGATCCCATTCTTCCTACCTGGAAACAAGACTGAGATCCACCAGCCTGTTTCAGAGGGAAACATCTGTTGTCACTGTCATCATTGCCCCCGAGTTAAAAAAACCATCAGTTCCAAGGTCATAAGCACTGATTACCTTACCAGCTCCACATTTATGAATGCCCATCTAAAAGCAAATCCGAGTCCCCATCCCATTCTAGCAGTCCAAAAAGTCCTAAGACAAGGGAGAAGTATTTCTATGTTGTAAAGAGTATGAAGGTCACTAAGCTTTATTTAACATAAAGCTTAATGTTTATTCAATTAATCCAATTTTAGCTAAAAGTGTGTGCCCGAGGTTAGAAACAATTGCCTTACAGACAAGAGCACCCACAATGGTATCCAGCAACCAAAAAAGTCTAAGCCTATCCTCCTCTTCCTCCTTCACAGTCACCTTGACCAAGCTATGGCAGAAAACGAGGACTTTTCACTCTGGCAGCAGAGCCAGGAACACCTTTATAGAGAGGGATAAGACCAGCCTGCAGAGCATTGGGTCTTTTCTCCTGTTGGAGGCAGAAGCCTGAATTCTTCCTGCGGTACCCATCACTTAACTCGTGCACAGCAGCAGGAAGAGGAGGAAAAGCAGTTTCTAAGGTAACCGCGCACCCAGCGCTATGGGCTGTGCAGAAGACAGGCAGCTGCTGCAAACAGCTGGGAGGCGCTGGGCAGCGTGCAGGTGAGTGCTGTCCCTGGCAAGAAGCCCCACACAGCCCTGGGAGAGCGTGATGTCACACTGAAGCAGCCGAAGGAAAGACCCTGTGTGGGCCATGCTCAAGTAACCCCACCCTGTGGGGACAAAGATGGGTCAGTGAGTTAGCTGGGCTCCCTGCATGCAGGTGCAAGGAAACCCTCTTGGAGCATGCCAGTGTGGAGGCTCACTGCATATCCCACAATGCTTCCTCCCTCCTCCAAACAGGTTTTGAAGGCTGCTCATCATCACTGCTGTCTGTCTCCTTCCCCACAGTCCCACACGGAATATTTGCCTTCCAAGAGATACTTTTAACCCTTGTAGCCTGTCCTTTGCAATGCAGATCATCAGCATCAGCAGTCCTGGCTGGAAGAGTCTCCTTTATCATCTGCAGCATGTAGACAGGCACATGTTTGTGTGCAGGCTAGACCCAGGTATGAACCCTGTGTGTTGTGTGTGTGTGTGTGTGCGTTCAGGGTAGACTGAGGTATGCAGCACACATGGGCTCTGTGGCAGTGAGTGAAAGCCCAGGCACTTACTTCTGAGCCCATTTTGTGAAATACAGGCAGCAGAGCCTCTGCCTGTGCAGTACATGGGAGCACCTCAGCCAGCTGGCAGCCCCACCTTGTGCTGCAGCCAGCACCAACGCAGTCTTGCCTGATATTGAAACCATTACTCTTCACCATTCCCTCACCCTGTGCTGCCTCTTCATCCCCCAAGAAGCTTGGAGCTAAAATTATATACCCGAATAATTATTCTTTGGCTTGAAAACAATCTTCCTCCCTCACCACCCTTTTCTTTGACATGTGTGTTTAATATCAAATTATTTATAACCCAGCCTCGCGGTCAAGCTTTTAATAAAAGAGCTGCCAGAGACTTTTAAAAGCATCGTATTCACTCCACTAGCCACATTATGCTGAGTAAGGGCTGCAGGGCTTTAGCAGAAGGAGCCTTGCTGCTGAAAATCCCCCCAGTCCATGTGTGCACGTGTTTTACTCGCTCACACTGTCTCTTGTTCTCTCCGTGTCATTTTTTCTGTCTCTCCTTCTCCCTTCACCTATCTAGATCTGCAGTCTCTGCCCGGCTGTCGTGAAATACTGCCTGTACTGATGTCTACAAATAAAAGAATTATTGAGAAGGGATTCTTCAATGCCACATGGATTTTTCCTTCCCTAGGATTACGCGTAACCAATGAGAGGTCAAAAATGAAGGAATGGATCCTTTAAACCTCCCTCCCTCCTTCCTCAGCTTTATCTGCTTCTTTTTACCGCACTAACCTTTTCCTTCTCTAAGAGTATATATGCACATATACATATTCCTCTCCCCCTTCAGCATGAAATATTGATGAATTCTGCTCCCCTAAATGAAGGTTTGATGCAGAAGAAGCCTGCAGTTCATCTTCAGCAGGAGGAATGCAAATGTGTTGAAATCCTAGGAGGGATAGGACAGCAAAATACAAGGGCTGCTGCAGCAGCTGCCAGATCATGTTTGGTTCTGCGCACGGGCACAGACAGCAGCAGGGCAGGAAAGCTGCCCCGAGCAGTGCCGACCCTCCTGGTTCCCCAAGCAAGAGGCAAAACATGCTGCCCAAGTAGGGAGCTTATTTACACGGAATTTATGCCTTGAATTATAGGGGAGGGCCAAGCTACTGTTAGAATAGATGTAAATCTGTGGCTAGTGAAGCTAAAAGGGAGTTATTCCAGATTTACACTCCCATCAGGGGGGTTTGTACATGTAGTTTTCCACAGTGCCTTCTGCCATTCCAGGCATCACTGCACATGTCCAACTTTCATGGGCTCTGGCAGGAATAAAGCATGCATAACAATTTGGTAATCAGTCCCCTCCGGGCCTGATGTAAAAGACTTGCCCCCAGGAGATCTGAGCACTTGGAAGAAGAAAACCAACAACAACCCATAACATTTAGGGAGTTGTGCTTTTCTTTGCATCCTCCGAGGAACAAAGCGATGATGCCTGTTAGTCTGTGTATGTAATTGGACTCCGAGTGCTAAGTGAGGAACATCAAAGAGGTGAGGATTGCTAGCAGACCTCCGAGTGAAGCGCTGTGGCTGTTCCTGAGCATTTGGCATTCAGATAGGAAGAGATGGAGATAGAAGGCCTCGAACATCATTGCATACAAGGGTCCCAAACCATAGCCCTTCCCCAAAAGAGCTACTGACCTCTTTTTAAATGCTCTATCAACTCCTGCATCTGAGAAGGCAGCCTAAATTCTCCAGGCAAGATGACAGTGAGGAAAGGTGAGTGAGAAGGGATCAGGTGCCAAGAGTCTTTTCTCAGTCTTCCATGTCACTGAAACATCCTGGTCTTCCTCTGGTCATAAAGCGATAGGATGGTTTTTGTTGGAAGGGTTGGCTTGAGGATCATCTAGTTCCAACCCTCTGCTATGAGCAGGGACACATTCCACTAGACCAGGTCGCTCAAAGTTCCATCCAGCTTGGCCCTGAACACTTCCAGGGATGTGAAACATGGAGGTATGGAAGCTTCTCCTCCTACAGAGAGGAGCATAATAAGAATTTCCCAAGCTCTAATGCTTGAAATTAGTGCTGCACTGGCACCTCTAAACCTCACTGTCATCTACACTACCTTCACTTTGAAGTGATTAAAGACCTTGGAAAATCCCCTTTGAAAGTCTCTCAGCCAGAAGCCAAACCCAGTGAAGCCAAACACGAGCAAAGCAGCCAACCTGATGCTTGCTGCATGCCTCAGGCAACCCTACCAAACTCACTGCCACGCTACCTGCCCTGAGAGCCACAGCTTCTCTGCTGGCCTTGCAGACCCCTGCTGAAGCCAGACATACTGGGAGATTTACGAGGGTTCTCATGAGCTCTTCTCAGCATCACACACACCCAGGTCACAGCCAGCCCAGGGACAGAACCATAAATCCCATTTCACAGATGAGAGGAGTGATGCACAGAGAGGTGGACTATTTCACAGTCAAATCTCCCATCCAGTTCCCTACTATCTTGGTTCCCCAGCTCTTCCCAAATCCTTTAGATCAGCCCAGACCCCTTTGCAATGTGCTGTTCCCACACTACAACTTGTGGTGACGGTGATGGAGGGTGCCCATTGCTCCCCCTCCTTCTCCTCTGTGTACTGGCAGCTGAATGTGTTATTTTTGTCCTCAGTTCAGAGGCAGTTTCATGCATCCCACTGTGTGGCTTATCTTCTGCAATTAGCACTTTCCGCCATATCTGATAGGAGAGAAAGGCTCAGCTGCCCCTGATTAATTGCCAAGTATTTGCTTTCTTTTCCACTTCTGTGGCCTGGAATTAATTAGTTTATCCCTCTTATTCCTTTCATGGGCCAGAGCGTTCTCCTTTTTTTTGTGCAATTATATATAATAGCAATGCTTGAAATCCCCTGGGGAACAGTGGAGAGAGGCTCTCAATGGGGAGGAAAGGAGCCTGAAAGCAAAGAGATTACTAAAGGTCATATGTCCTACAGCTTCCCTGCGGTCTTAAAATATATATTATCCTCTGACTCCAGCACAAATTCCTTCCCTGCACCACCTACCTCGCTGCCTTCTCCAGATTTTTGAGTTAGTTGATGTCTGAACAGCAGGAAAAGCTTGCAGACCTAAATCCCAAGTGTGAACAAGAAATGTAAAAGAATGGCCCCCCCTTGGCTGGACACCTTCAGGTGTTGCAGAAAACACAGACCTCAGAGCCCAGCAGGGACAATCTCACAGTGCTTGCCTGGCCACTGTAAGGTACAGGGCAATAGGAACACTGGCTCTAACATGACGGAGATGCTACAGTTTAGATACAGCAGCTGAACACTCTCACAGTCTCTGGCTGAGGAGGATAACTCCTGTGGCTCACTCAAAAGCCAACCATCAGCACACTGCTGACTTGGGGGAAAGGAGGACAGAAGATGTCCCTGAGCAAGAAGACTGTGTCCAGTTCCTCCCTTGCAAATGCAGGTGACACTGGCACCAGTGTTCACAGCCCAGTCTTGTTTTCCTGAACAGTAAATCAGGAGTAAATGAGTATGAAAGCTCTGTTACTGAAAGCAAACCTTGATCCTTTGGCCAAAAGGGGAAGACTGTTTTTTGATATTTTTAATTGAGTATCCCCAAGACAGGTCTTGTCTAGGCACTGCGGCCCTTGGAGAACTGTTTGTGGGGCAGTCCTCTACCTGGCATGAGGAAAAATCAAGGCATCTGGGAAGGACTGAGGCAGAACTTCATCTAATCCTGAACTCTTGGCAGTAGATCCATCTAAGGTCTTATTTACTGAGGTTTTTAGACCCATAATTGTTATCTTCCTTCTCACCCATTATTATGTTATGTGGACTTTACAGTCCACTTCATTTGAGTCACTTCACTTACTGCATTTTTTTTAAGCTGGTGTCAGATGGCTGTGTTTGACCCAACACAGCCTGAGTTTCAGGGTGCTTTTTGGGTGTCAAGACTCCTGTGCATTAAAATTTTCATGCTATTTCACTTGAAGATAGGGAACCATGATGCAGCCAACAGCATAGGGAGGGCGGGATTCCAAGACAGCCAAAAATTAGGCAAGCACTTGTTTTCCCACCACAATACTTGCACAGCTAAGGCTGTTCAGCTTTTGGTCAGAGAACAGACAGCAGTTGGCTCTTATGGGTGCAAAAGAGAAGGAGTGATCAGGCACGATCATCCTAAGACCCCAGTATCCTGTTCTTTGGATGGACATTTCTTTCTGCCAGCTCCCCTGCCTCTTGTCTCTACCTTCACTTGGCTGTCTTAATTATTAGCAGTGACCAGTTGTCTCCCCACAATCTTTTTTGGCAGACTGGAGGTGATAAACCCGTGGAAGGGGAAGGCTGTGCATTGCCTGAGCTGCAAATCAAGAAGTGGCTGAGGACTGCAGCCGGGTGGCACGGCATCTCCCGCAGCTCTCCTCCCCTCCCTTTCTCTCCTTTTCGCTCTCCTGACTTACAGCTCTGCCAGTTCTGCATCATGGACCCCTCTGAACTTGCTCTGCAGGCAGGGTGTGAACAGACATGCCTGGGAATGTGTAACTGCACAGGTACCTGTGTGTGTCAGGGGGGGGGAAATGGGCCAGGGGCTGGCCCCACACACGGTGTGGAGCCAGGAAATGCAAGCATGCCAGGTATATTACACACTCACATCCCTGTCATTTGAATCATGGTCTGCACCCTTCAGTATACACTGCATGCTCCAGAGAGCATCTGCTGAGCAAAAGGCATTAACATACAAAAAGGAGGGAGCTTGCTTTAAAGCAGCTGTATATATCCATCCAGAGTGTGTGCTGCAGTCAGAGAGTTGTTTCAGGCAAAATGGTTCCGTCTTTCTCCTTGGGAAGGTGCCTCAATGAGCACTTCTGGGCTCTCCCTCAATTCAGCATGGTGTTGGGGCAGCAGCCATTTCCTTGCTCTCAGAGGCAAAAGGACAAAAAGCATCCACAGCTGTTTCTAATCCATTTGTTTCTGGAGAAGACAAGGTGGGGTGGTTTTTTGCCTTACTCTAGAGGGAGTTTTTCTAATGCTGTGGGGCAGAGCTGGAGAAGATGAGTCTATTTGGGGTGAGCAAGTTTTGCCAGTGGTCTGTTGAGAGCTCTAATGTAGCCTCTGTTCCACAGGGACCTATGGGTTGCAGTCTCCAGCAGCAGGCACAGAGGAGACCCTTTTGCCTCCCTACATGAATTCCCATTTATACATTAAGATCTTAGATTTGTGTTCTGGTTCTGTTCCTTCAACACCTGCATCCCTTAGCCATGCTCTGCTGGTGTAAATTGGTCGGTCTGCCTTTACTTGGGCAGTGCTACAGTTGTTTCACCCCTCCTGAGCCTCTAAAGGTCTTTCCTTCAGAATTAGGGGTGTAACTGACCTCATATGAAAAGCTCTTAAATGGCAGAAATGCAAAACCAAGGAGGCTCTTCATCCCTCCCAACTCTCCCCCATCCACCACAGCACCTGCAATGTGATTCATGCACATGCACCAAGGAGCATTCTTCATTTTACCTTACAGCCATCCACAGCTTTACTAAGGTGGCACTCACAGAAGTGACTTGAAAGCAAACCCATAAACGTCTCTCTTAATTACTTGGTAAAACATTTTATTTTCTATCTCTTTGTTTCACAGTTGTGAGTAACAGCAGACAGGGAAGATATGCGACATACTGGCTTTGAAAGACATAGGGAGCCAAGTGCCTGCTCATGACAGCTCATTCAGGTTTGCAGAAGCAGAGCACAGAGGGACATGCCTGCCCAGTTCTGAAATGGCATTTGCAATTGCTGAGTGCCTGTACAAACCAAGCATTTCACAGGAGCAAACATTCTTTCAGCCTCATTTGAATACAAAGCTGCTTTCATTACACACATAAAGTAAGCATGCAATAGCCTCACAAGACCCCCAGTGGTGATGGAGTTAATTCCCCCACATCCTAACAGCAAAGTCCTGCGATTTCAGTGTCAAGCACTGCTCAAAAAGAAGGTCAGAATCTCATTAGGTCCTAGTTTGTTGCTACACACTGTCTACCTCAGGTTTGCCCTACTGGTTTCCATACAAAGTGTTGTTTTTGCTTGCTGCTATACGTCTTCACTGGGTTTCCAGACGTTATTAAGCATCTGACACAATCCATCCCAGAGGTAGCTGCATTTAGTTGTGGCTGAATGATTGCTGAATGTATGTAGTCTGCAAAGCAGCGAGTGATTCTTCAAGATGTCAGTCATCTTCATTAACATAAATAAGATACATTTCATTTTAGTCACTCTAAAATCATTGAGTCATTTATTGATGTCTCAGTAATTTATGGGCTCTGTATCTTTGCTGGAAACCTAGCAGTGAGACTGGTTGCAGGAAGAAATGGGCACAGTACAGAGACAGATCTCTGCCAAACTGAAGTTCAACTATTTCTTCCCTGGGTTGAAGGGTGACACAGACTAGGGTGATAATGCTTGCGAGCCTTTCGCCTGCAGTTCATACAGTTAGTGACAAAATGCCACTGTATTGCCCAGTGAGAAATGGTCATCTCCTGTTCCTGTTGGTGCTGTGACTTATGATAGGCTTCCAAAAACTGTATCCAATTCCCCTTTTTGGTGGTAACTTTAGCCCAGAAGACAAAGGACTCACAATGAGCTTCCTTCCTGTTCCAAGAAATGGTCAGCCAGGAGAGGTGCACATTATCTTTGCTGTGCTGCAGCTGGAGCTTTTATCTAGAGGGGTGATGAAAGGGAAACGTGAGTCTCCTGGGGTGTCAGTCAAGCACTCTCATCTGTCTAATTTCAGACAAAAATTTTATCAGGCAAGAGAACTGAGTGGGTCCAGATGAGCTCTGGAGAGGCATCCAGATCCTCTGTTGATAAGATAAATCAAAATGGGATGCCAGCTTGTCACAGTTCAGAGAGAAGAGGATGAGGCTGCATCCTCAACACCACTTCAGCAGCCCTCAGCTCAGTGGTGGGATGGAGGATTTGTCAAAAAAATAGGTCCAAATTCAGCATCTCTCACACTGGCCTCCTTCTGCCACATGTTTCAGATCCTCTCTACTCAGAAATGCCCAGCAAGTGTGGCTATGAAGCCAAAGAGGAGAAGGGTGGGGAAGTCATGGCCTGTATGAGAGTCAGCCAAGCTAAGTGTGGCGCTGGGTGTGCCAACAGACACTCCAGCTCTGGCCATGAGCTTTCCCTCAGACAGGAGGAGAAGGAGAGCAGGACAGGTACAATGCCCAGAGCCCACACTGACATTTCTCACTTCCCCATAATCTCACCTCTGTCACCTCACTTCTGGGAAAGAGATAACTTTAAAAAGAGGTTTTATCAAGCCCATCAAAGGAGAAAAGAGAAAGACCCCAAAGTCTAAATAAACTTGTGTGCCTTAGTTTCCTTCTCTCACCCCTACTTGTTCCCTTTCCCTTCTGCTTCTATCATGTTTTCTTCTCTCTTACATCTCTTTCTTTCTTTCTCATCCCTTTCTGCCTCTTCCAGTCTTCTTCCTCATGTTTTCTCCTTGGAATTCCCATAGGGATCCTGCTCTGTTCACAGGCCCACAAAAACATCTCTCCTTCAAACTCTACTTTTAAACAGGTGTCAACAGTGTGTCAGTGACCAGTCAGAGGTACTTTGCTACCAGACATCTCTGTGCCATACCACCTCTTCCACACAGCCCGCAGGAGCTGGTAGCACCGCCCAGGGACCCTTGGCCCTGGAGCAGAGGGAGGAGATGAACTTGTCCTCACTGTAGAATTGCATCACAGCTGGGGATGATTCGTTTTAGAAAGCATCCTTAGGGCCATTGACACAGGGTAGTCCTTCCCTTCAGAATTGTGTCTGTGTGGATGACCCATGTGCAGCTATAGAAGCTCAGGTGCTGCCCAGTCTTGTAACTGGAAGCCATCAGGAGCCATGACTTAACATAGAGGGGTTTATATCCCAAAATTAAAAGAGCTTGCTCCTCCTTCCTCCCACCTGAATGTCACCTCTTGGGATGCAAAACCAAGGCTTGAGGCTGGAATTTGTCGATTCTGCATTTGTCACCTGGGAATGTTAATGATCTTCCTGCATGGCCCACAGCCTTCAGAGGTAAAATAGCTCATGTGGAACATTAGGGCTTCCATTTATTTACTTCTACTGCCTCCAGGCAGTGACAGTTCTCTTGGTTTTAACCAGTTAATTGCATTTTCCAAAGGGTTTTTATCTACCTATCTGTTACATGCCAGTGGGATGCTGATGCTGGAGCTGGGTGGGCTCACACACAGGTGGAAAGACAGATGGTCAGGTAAATATCAATGGGGCCTTTTAGACAGGCTGTGGAGGAGGCCATGTGACTGCAACAATCAGCGCAGTTTTCAATGCAATTAAGGCATGCAGCACAGGGGGTCCAGGTGACTGCAGCAGATTGCTCTGCTGCAGTCCAGCTGCCAGGAGAGCCATCCATGGCTTTTGAATGAATCCTCCTTTGCATGCTACCTGCCCTACTAACCCTAGTAGAAATTCAGTCACATCTGGTGGCACTGGAGCAACAGCCCAGCAAGCCTGGCTGCATCAAGCTTCTCTGGCCAGTGGAAAAGCTGTGCTGATGCACTTTCATGGTGATGATAACTGAGATGTTTTATCTCCCATCTGTCATGAGCTGTTAACATCCACACAATTAGTTATTACAGCCCAGCCATCAGCAGTAACAGAAGATGCTGTGATACCTCTACTGCACGTTAATATCTGCCCTTAGTCAAATAAAGCAACCCCTCTGTGTGAAAATAATGTGTGATATATCACACTGCCAGATGAGTTTTCACAGGCATCCAAAAGGCAGAAATGCAAGCACAGCACACACACAGAGCCCAGCACAGGAACACTAAATTGTTAAAAGCACGTCTAAACTTGACACATGGGACATTTCTCTGAATCCAGGCATTATTGCTTTCTGAATATCTTCCCTCCTCACAAGATGTACTGAAACTCTTCCTCACTGAGCACAATACAGGAGTCAGAGTTGAAATTTGAAAGCTGAGGCAGCTGTCTGAATGTAAAAGACAATAAATCTATACCAAGTCAAAAAGCCAGAACCATCTTAGGATAGCTGGAAAAGGGTATCTCTAGGCTAATATCCAGATGGGAATCCAGACCAATCCCTGCTGAGCTGCTACCATATCTGTTTGGTACTTGGAACATTTTGTTTTAAATTTTTAATTTGCTCTTAGTATAATTTTTTAATTTCCCCTTTGAACCCCTTGCAACAGGTTCCGCTGAGACTCCTCAGATTTCTTGACACATTTAGGAGTCCACCCTCAGCTCATAGGGTGAAAACAACGCCTGTCAGAGCTGCCTGGGCTTCGGGAGGAGGTTGGAGTCTGCACCCAGGTCTCATGCCATTCCCAGTACCAGCAGCAGCGTCTCCTGCAAAGATGAAGCACCTGGCCTCAGGACTGTGGCTTCTTCCCTTCTTCTGCCAATATGTTTAGAGATGGAGAGGAGAGAAATCCCGGCCATCCATGTTAACAGTGACTCAATGTGTTATTTCTGGCAGTTATTTCACAAGATTTCTTTTTCCACATCAAAATTCAAGAGCCCAGGAAAGCAGCTCAGGGCTAGACTGCAGGATGCTAAATCCTGCAACTCAGAGAAATACACAAATGTATAACAAAGCATAGATAAAAAAATAAAAAGGCTACAGTATTCTTATTCTGAAGACCTTTCAAGGGTCCAGGATATTATTTAAAAACAGAAACACAAAAACCCAAATGTCCAAGGACTATGCAGTCTTGGGCTGCACTGATGCATCTTTCCTAGGTTTGGCCTTTCAAACTGCCTGCCTGTGACTGTCACTGCTGCACTGCCTGCGTGTCCTGACACAGAGGATGGGCACCCATGTCCCTGTCCCCTGGGCTGGACTGCACCCCAGGGGCTCTCTCAGCTGCCTGCACCCCTGGAGAGAAGAGCGGGTGCTGAGGATGGCGAGCCCCTCTGAGTCACATCCCTGCCCCAGGGTGACTCAGCTGAGGGGACACAACCCTCTACTTTTCTGTTTGTTTTTTTCTCAGTCTCTTTCCAGGTGAGCCAATCACTCCCTGAAAGCTACAGAGGGTGCAAAGCTCACACCAGTCATTCAAAGCCTGGGGTGTAGTGGAAGACAGTGGGGCTAGCATTGCTCTTGGTTCAAGAGAGGAGATGAGCCCCTCATGGCCAACAAGGGCATTGTGGAGTGTATGTATGAATCTCTTCCCATGAGATTCCTGGGCATGCAAGGCACTGTGGAAATGCAAGACACCCTCGGTCCTATTTCTCCACAGCCTGGTCACTCCATCCCTTCTTTAGAGCTTGCAAAGGGAACATCGCTCTGCCACTTTTACTGGCCCCTCTACACTGGCAGCCACCTTGCAGAGCTTAGCATGTAAATGCATTTTACCCTCTACCCCAGGCAGTCCATCACATTCCTCGTTCCTCTCCCAGCTGCCCCTACCACATGCCAGCACATCCCTGGGGGTCCCCTTGGGTGACTACTGCCCCTGACATGGAGACACCTCCTGTTTTCCAGCTTTCCTGCCTCTGTCTGCTCCTTCCTGGCACCACAAACTGGCCTCTACAGGGCCTCCCCAAGGCCTGGCAGGGGTGGCTGGTTTTGGGGAAAGTACACAGGTGGGTGGCTGCAGAAGACAAGCATTGAAAGAGACGCACAGAGAGAAAACAAAGCTCCTGGAAGAGATATGTGATAAGAAGGGAACACTTCCCACAGATTTGTGGAAAGTCAGAGGTGTCAGTAAGTTGGAGAAAACCTTGGAGAAGTGGCAATGGTTTGCTGTTGTTGCCCAGGCACCTTACAACAGACAAGTCAGGTCCATTGCACAGGAGGTCATGCACAGGGGAAAGCATTGCTGTGGGCAGAGCAAGGTGTGCACATGAAGAGTGAGATTTCAGGAGATCTGGGTTTGGGGCTCAGCTTCAAGGCTTTGGTGCTTTACACTGTGGCTGCCAGCTCTTCTGCTTGCTCATTCTTGTGCCTGAGCTTTCCTCCCTCTCTCTCTCTTACTCTTCTGCTTTTCTGTTCATGTAGCAGCTTCACTGTGGCTTGGCCAGGGCTGGAGCTCCAGCTGAGACCACAGGGCCAAGGAGCAGAGAGCACAGCGGTGGAGACAGGTGGTGGCTCCACATGGTGGAGAAGGGACTTGGTGGTGGGGGCAAGGGTAGGGAAAAAGAAAAGCTGGAGAGAAGGAGAGGATGAAGAGTAGGAGTGGAACAAGTTGAATGAGAAATCAGAGGAGGAAGAGAACTGGCCATTCAGCTGGGCACTACACAGTTTACACTGCAAGTGGCTCCTCTTTGTCTGAAATGTTTTGGTTAATGCTTAGGGAATAAAAAATATGGAAGGCTTTTTTTTGGGTTGGTTTTTTTTTTGTTAATAACAGTCATCTATTTATAGGCTGTAAATTATACACCATGAACATTACTCAGAGACAAGACATTATTTTGCTGCCAACAGGGAAAAGGGAAGGAAAGGGGGAAAACAGCAGACCGAGAGAAGGGAGAGAGAGGCAGAAAGGCATACAGAGAGAAAGCGAGGAAGCTGTGAGCTTCTAACCCCACCCCGTGCACCCCATGAATCTACAGCAAAGGGCATGTCATGTTCAACAAGGATGACGCTGAAAAGAGGAACAGAAGCGTGTGGAGCCAGCTGCGGAAGCCCAATTCTTCTTGTTCCTTCCTGTCATAGAGGAAATGTGGGACCATTTCTGAATGGGTTCGACCATTTTCTAGTGCTTCTTTTGAGTGCCAGAATAAAGCATCATGAAAAATTTTGTACAGTAGCTGATGGCCTGTGGAATCTGACACCCTCCTGTCTGTTGCAGACACAAGTGCATGGGCCACTTTCCAGGCTTTCCTGGCCTCTTGACAGCAATTTCAGCGCTTCAGAAAAACACTTTACCATCCCCCCTCTCTTTTCAGCCCCTTCTGGTTTCCCCCCCATACCCTCTCCCTCCTTTTGCAATCACATGTGCACAGATTCATCTGCCAGAGTTAGAAACCAGATCACGCTGTCTTCCTTTCCAGTCAATAGAAATAGGGAGAGAGAGTAATTTGCCTACTTGATCTCCACACTAGTTATGAGATGGCCCTACAAAATATTTAATTCAGTATAATATTTAAGTATCTAGCACTAGATGAGACAAGTTTAGGCTTTATGAGAAACCCAACAAATTGTTTCCATCAAGCTTGCTGTGTACATGATGAAAACATTCAGGAGTAATCCTGGACTATGGCAGAATAAGAACAATTTATTTTTAATGCAACTGCTGATAAACTTTTTCATGAATACTTGGGCTTCGGAAAGCATCACAGCAGATCTAACACAACTTCCTCCTTTTCTAAAGCTTATTGACCTTTTTCTTTGGCTCCCTAAGCTTCATCACTTAATTGTTCCTTTCTTTCCAGTTCCTCATTTCTTGCCTAGATTTCCTACTACTTTTATAACTTCATTCCTTTTGATTTCATTCACTGGAAAAAGAATAAGAGGTTTTGACCCAGCTTGCCCATAGGATTAAAAAAGCTTTTTAATCTCTGAGCTTTCCCAATGTCTATCCTGTATGATCAAAAGCAAAACCTGTAATGTGAAACCCACTCATTTTACAGCCCCACCATAGAAAGAACTGTATGTGCACCCTGCTGGTGCTAAAAACATACCCCTGGGCAACAGCCCACTGCAAAGCATCTGTGACATCTACTGAGAGATGTCACAGTCCAGGTATGGACCAGAACCAGACACTACTCCCTACACAGCCTTGAATGCAAGGAGCACGAGTGGAGGCGTGCAATACTGAGATCCAAACTCAATTCACCTCTTTTCTCTGGTGCTTAGAAACTGAGGGCACATGGTCAGCACATTAAGCAGCCAGGGCTCCCCTGTGTTTCGGTGAGGTCAACATGGAGAACTGGAAAAGGATAAAGATCTGTTTGACAGCCTACTGAATCATCAACAGTTGAGCAATGGCTGGCTCAGTAACTGGTGGGGTGCTGCTTGGCATTGTTTCAAACCACATGTTGCTCACAAGCAAGAAATTTAAGTCAGTAATCCGCAGGGTAGAGCAAAAGTGAGACCGTGAATTTGGATCTGAGCTTGCAGAGCAAAAGTCTCGAAGTGGTTCTCTAAGCTGCTGGTGAGGAGGGATGGCACACACATGTGAGATGGTGCTATGTTCAGTGCCATGAAATCGGTGAGCTCCCTCGAAGCTCCAGCAAATGAGAGCAGCTACATTACAGTGCTTGGCTTGACAGTGCTTGACAGTGCAAATCATCCTAGAACACCGTCCTACAGAGCAATCCTTTCGTTATGACTGCCTGTTTGGTGACCTGTGTGCAAAGGCACTTCCTAGTTCCACTTAAAAAGGCACAGGAAAAATATCCTACATGAATCCAAGAGTAACTCTCATGCAGTCTGGTACAGATATCTAAGCAGACACTTAGCAAAATGTTACATCATACAGAATCCCATAAATATGTTCAGAGGTATTGCCTTTTGCCCTGGGAGCGTAATGTGATATAGACGTTCAGCTGAGATACCGTGTCACTGAATTGCTTTTTCATTCCAGCAGTGGGTCTTTCCACAGCTAGGAGAAGACATCCATGATGGCAGTGATATGTGGGCAGGGAACCTGCAAAGCAAATGCTGCTGCCAAATAAGTAAAAAATCAGATCTCTGGAGTTTTTAGTTTGGCCTGGAGGACAAGTCAACCAGCAGAATGCATCAGCGTAGATACTCCTCATCTGAGCCCCAGGGAACATCTTTACCTAAGCACAATGCACCCTTATCCCTCAAGCTCCGATCTTGCCAGAGCTCAAATACAAGCAGCATGAAAGAATATCCCACAGTTGCTGATGAATTAGTACATTGCTGCCTTCTCTCCAAATCAGTGCTAAAGCTAAATCTGTCTGCATCACATTAAAGAGCTATGCTCCCTTCCCAAACCCTGACATGTGAAACCTCACCTCATTCCTATCCCCCGAAGCTCAAAACTGATCCTGGACCAGTGCTCCCAGCAAGCCAGCTGGCATCCTGTACCCTTGTCAGGGTCTCACAGCCAACCTGTATTTTCACTGGTGCAGTAAATCAGAACCGAGCAGTCTCCTGATCTGAGCCTTGCAGGGCATAACAGTCCAGTCTCCAGAGCTACTGTCTGTAGCCTCTGCTCTCATGCCCTTCCCATGCCAGAAATGCCTCTTGTCTCTGTGCCACACAGCCAAGCCATAGCTGCCATTCCAATGGCAGATACCTGCCAGCAAGACCCAGCAGGGCTCAAGTTCTGCCAAATCACATCTGCTTCTTTGTCCTGGTTTCCCCCATCTTATCTAGGATTTCAATTAACTGAAATCACGACAGCTATTCCAGTCCTACGTAGGCTGGGCAGATCCCCTCACTGTTTTTTCTTTTTTTAAAATGAGTATTATTTTGGGGTGTAGGTGGAGGGGTGGTGCTTAAGTGAAAAATCTGAATCTGTAGCATAAAATCTCATCTCAGCCTAAAAGAAGAAGCTGGCAGATTGATGGAAAGCATCACCATAATGTGAAAGAACAAATAGGGTGAAGATGCTGCCAGATGGGAAAGTGAATCCTCCCCGGTTCTATGAGCATAGATATCGTTGGTGGTGTATCTACCACTGGCACATTCTGCAAGTAAACTTTCATCTTAGCTGCAGCTATCACCAAATTATGCCATGGTCTATAAGAAGCGGCAAAATATTTTACCCAAATGATCTGGGGGCTTGGAAAATCCTTTGTTTGCCTCACTCAGCAGATCCCAGATTAGCACCTCTGTCCTTACACCAATGACTTTAGCAGCATGATGAATAAAGGGGGCTGAGGGATATTTCTTCCTTGTGCACCCCATTTCCCCCTCTCTAACAGCTGGAACCTTCCCACAGTGAGACAGCTGGGAGCGGTGGCTCTTTGCAGAAGGCAAGGTGGTTTCTACGTGGGTGAGATGGTTGTTGTGAGGGCTCCCAAGAAGAAGAAAAATCTCCTCTGTTACTAAGCAGGGATCTGAAGGCCATTGTCAGGGGAGAAGCAGAAGAATTTCCATAAAAGGAAGAATTATTCTGCCTGCAGCCAAACCACCTGGACTCTAATCTCGTCAGATCTCACATCAGTAGCAGGACTGGTCAGTAAGGGGAGACAGGGTGTTGCAGTGATGCAGGGAAGAAGGGAGGGAACTCCTTATCCAGTGCAGACAGTAAATACATTATCCCTGTGGATTTTATTTATTTTTTTCTTTCATGACCAAAAGAAGAAGAGTCTTTTATGATCCAGAGTGTGAAGTGTGCATCACATGATGTCTAATCTGACTTTCTCATCTAATTCCAGTAGGAGCATTTAGATTGTGCTGCGTTACTTTTCCTCTTTCCACTTTCTTTCATCATTCACCTAAGCTGCTCTAACAAGTTGTGAGCCCCAGAACTATTTGAATAACTGTGTATGAAAAATTTCCTTCTGTTGTAAGCACATAAGCCCCTGGAAGCATAGTGACCTTTTGCCTGATCAGCAAGAGGGGTCCCAGGACATTAAAGCAGAAGTGGATATGACAGAGGGGAAGGGATGCAGAGTACAGAGTCTCTGTCCATCAATCCAAAGCCAGAGCCAACAGGGATCACTGTGGACTGCAAGGAAAAAGAGGCACCCCCAGATCCCAGACCCTTTTCCTGCATTACCCAGGGATTACCTCAGGCAGCCTGTCTCCTTGCTTTGTCTCTGAACTGTCCCCAGCATAGATGGCAAAGCTGCAGAGGCTGACACAGCAGAGGCACCCTCCAATGCCCTTGAGGTCCCTGGGACAGAGCTAACATCTTGGTTAAGTGCACTCACAGCAGCTTTCCCTTGGCTCAACTGAGTTGGTGTTGAGTTCTCTCCACATGATAGCTGCTTAAATTCACTGTAAGACAAGTAGGAGGAGAAGAATGGATCAGGGAAAGGAAATAACCAACTCTTGTCCTGCTGCTCTTTGGCCAGTAAAGTGATAAAGCAGAAAAGAGAGGAGGCTTTTCCCCTGCTGTATTAAGAAGCTGAAAATTGAAGAGCAAATGAAGAGTATATTTGAAGATAGCACAAATCCTCGATAAAGCCTCTCTGAAACTTGATGAAAAAATTCAGTGTGCATTAGGAAAGTTGGGATTTGCTAAAGGATAAATCCATCAGACAGGACAAACTGAGGAGAAGAGGCAGCCACAGATGTTTTTTTGGGCTCCCAAACAAGTGGGAGTGGGATAGGGGTGCAGAATGAGCATTAACCTCTGTTGGCCTGTGGGTCAGGGATGGAGCACCAGCAGGGAGGTCAAGCATGCAGGCTCTTCAGTCTCTGCTAAGCCTCTTGTGTCACTTGAGGAGACAGCCCTGGCATGCTGGCACCGCAGATGCAGAAGGTTCTGGGACGATCATGAGCTTTAGCAAGGTCCTGCTCTTACCTTGCTCTCTGTCCACTTCCCTGCCACAGGGACAAGCCGTGGACAGCACAGGCAAGCAGCACCCTTGATGGCTCCCTGCCTCATCAGGAAAGCAGGATAGCATCAGCTGCTCTGGGCCACAAAAATCCGGAGTAGTTTCAGATGTGGTGATGAGGTCTTTGGGAGGAGCTATAAATGCAGTCACTACTCTCACTCTTGGTTTTCTCCAGTGTCTCCTACAGGAGAGCAAGCAGAAGCACTGCCTAGCTTTCCAAATCTGCACTAATACTATCTCCCCAAATAGGAAAAGATATGGCCTAAATTTCCTACCTGCTCTTCAAAGATTTCTCTTACCCCCTATGCAATTCCAACAAATTAATTCCCTTGGAACAGGCCTGTAATTAAGAAACTGTACAGGGAACTTTGTCATCAGGTAAATACAGATGATGGTGTCTGGAGACAGAAATTCTTCCAATGACGAGCTCCTGTCCCAGTCTATCTGGCAGTCGGGAGAACAGGGTTTGAACATGGCAGGGAAGGGTCAATGCTCCCCCTGCTCTGCACATCTGGCACCATCCACCCAGAAAGCATCGTTCATGGAAGCCTCCAGAGGGTACAAATGATTTCTCTGTTCTCAGGCTTTTTGTTTAGGCAGAACTGTTATTTAGACTGTTCCTGCAGCAGCAGGGGAAAAGGGCAGAGAAAACATGCTTATTCTTGATCAGAAAGAGACACATCTATTTGCCTCATGTGCATTTGCTTCCCAGAGGGGACATGGACAGGAACTGATGTTTGCAATCCACACAGTGCTTAGTGGGAAGGCAGGTCCAAGAGAGGCAATAGGACACAGCTATGCCTCTTCCTGGCAGATCATCCTGGAAACAGATGTTTTGCCTTAGGAGTTTGTGCTCTTCAGTGCCCACCAGGCAGCAGCAACCTGACTGCAAAGGCCTGAGTCAGTGAAGGGAGCAGGGAAGAATAAAGAGGAAAAGCTTTGCTTTACATGTTGAATAGAAAAAGAAAATATTCCACATGAGGACAAAAAAGCCCACAAAGGTCACAGCACATAAAGCAAAGGAATGGGAGGAGAGATGATCCAACACACATCCCAGAAACTGTGTTAAAGCAGCAAGAAGGAAAAAAGCCGAGGAAAGACATACTAAGTGCCCAGCACTAGAATCAATTATCTGTAGCCAAAGAAGGAAAAAGGTCAAGAAAATACAGGCAAGAGAACAGCAGATCCTGGTGTCAAGTGAGGTTTGGAGAGAGTGCTCACCCTTTAAGTGGGAGATTTACATGCATAGCTCCTGTTAAAGGGCAGGTTTGGACAGGAGTACATTCCCACAAACAGGGAATCTTGCACAGCCACATAGGAACTGTTCCCATGGACTTCATATGAACCATCCCAGAATTCCTTTTATCAACTCAGCCAGCAGCACTGGCAAAGGCAAGTAAAAAAACGTGTGTTTTTCACAGTGATCCCTTCCCCATCACCATTACTGGAAAGCGAAATGGGTTTGTGGCTCTCAGCAGCAGATTTTAAACAGAGAGAGGAAGGGTTAGGCACACTGGCCATGTCTGATCATCCAGCCCTTTCCACAGGCAGCGAATAACCAGAGCACACAGCTCTTGAGAACAATCTTAGAAAAGCTCCTGCTTATGCGTAATAATTTGTCCTTTTAACAACAGGGACAATACCTGCACTTCTTGTAACAAGTTTGGCTCTTGGGACATTTAATGACAGAATTCCAGAAGGCTGGATCACCTGGCTGGGAAGGCATGGGCACTTCAGGGAACACCAGGTCTCATCTGGGATCCAAATGGCTTCAAGTAAGCTATCAGCCAAGGTGGTGACTGGAATGCTGCTGACATTCCCAGGAAGGAAACAAATAAAAAAAGGTATTATGAGAAGGTGAGGAAAGCCTTTGATGCTCAGTTTATTGGGAGGCATAATGTGATATATGAGAGATTTAGCCAGCATTATCAAGTACTGGAGGAGACTCTCAAGTCCTTCAGAAGAGTGTTGCAGAGCCTGAACTGTCTCTGTTCAGGACACTTCCAGAGAATTTCTAAGAAGAATCATCATTGCAGACCTAAGAGACAGGGAGTACTGGGCTACTCCTTTCAGCTTGAACACACACTGACCTCGGCAAAAACCAAAAGAAGCTACAGGGTGAGAAAAGAAGCAGGAAGATTTGGAGGGTAGGGTGTGCAAAGGAGGAAGAAGCCAATAGTTTGACCCAGCCCCAGGCGAGTGAAAAGGACCAAACACACCAAAAAAAAACCCTACCCAACTCCAGGGACAAAGAAAGAAACAACAGAAAACATTCTGAATATCTCCCTGAATTCATGCCCTGTATTTTCATGCACAGAACAAGGCTTCAGGAGATCAAAAGAAAGCAGGGCCTCTGTTTGACAAGCAAGGACATAATTAAGAGGAGCTGTATTTGGCACCAAAAACCCCTGAGGTGTGCAGAAGCAGAGTAACCCCTCACACTACAGAAACCTTAAGACAGGACTTCAGATGTTACAATGAAACCCTAAAGGCAATTGCAATTTGGAGTGCCAGGAGGTCGCAGAGACAAGCAAAAAGCCCCTGGCGCCCACAACCCCAAGACTGGCCCCTTCTTCCAGAAAAACTCTCAACAGGGGCAGGGTAAAGTGAATTTTTTCCCTAACAAATGTTCATTTGTGGTCAGCATTTCCATGCTCTGTACCCATTGCAGCTTGGCAGGGGATATTTTGCCCACAAAGCTTTCCTGAGGAGGCAAAGGCTCTCATTTGAAAATGAGAGCAACAGAAGTGGCAGAAGATGCACTTCTGATGTGGGGAAGGAGCTAGATGTCCAGGTGTGATTAATGCCATGTAATTTCTGGTGTCTAAGCACAGATAAAAGCATAACATAGAAAATGGAGCTAGAATTGCTTGCAGTCAAAGGAGAGACAGCTACTTTTACATTCTTTGATCTCTTTGAGATAGGTACATAAGGATGAGATAAATCATGCCCTTCCTCTCTCATGGATATAAGGGGAGCCTGGCAGTGTGGTAGGCAGTTTTCATAGGAGAGAAACTTGCTCCCCACAGCTAGAGAGCTTTTAAAAGCTTCAGTTACCCACATAAATACGCAACTGACCTGGCAATAAAAACCAGCGAGGACACCAATGACACAAACCCTGTTCCAAAGCCTATATATCTGGGAAGATGCTGTGCTTGCTGCAGGTGAAGGACCACTGCCACCACAGGGGAAGACCATGGGGCAGCCTTGGTCTTCACTCAAGAGATCAAGACTTTTCTCCAAAGCCCAAGTGCCTTCCTCCTAAGGCCCAGCATGGCCTCAGCAAAAGGACAGCTGTGGAAAGCAGAGGATCACCACCCACACACCCAGCAGACAAAACCCGAGTCTCAGAACCACCACAACCTTCAGTAGAAGAGGCAAGAAACAAGCAGTTATCATTTCCTTTACAAGACAAATGTTTATCTATCCCATCACTTAAGGCAGCCTCCATGCCAAGTAGAAGCTAATGCTCTGCTCTGCCCACCCCCATGTTCTCATTTCTCTGTTTTTCTGGGTCTACTAGCCGTGGCCCAGGAAGGTCATGGCTGCCTCTGTAGCTGCCCAAGAGCCTCAGCCTGAAGGACAATTACAATGAACACTTGCCTTTTCTCTGTTTGATTGGCAGCTAAGTGCAGGGCAGGGGAGTTTTGCCACAAAGTGTGCCCAAGAAGTACTTCACAGAGAAGCTAAGACTCTCTTAAAAAATAATTATTTCCTGTTCTGGAGGGACCCAAAGAGGTCTCTGTTTAACAGGCACCACACACAAGTGAACAGTGACAACTCAGGAGCCCCTGCCCTCCTCTACATAATGAATGAATTTTGCTGGTTTCCAGGGAGGAATATTTGTGTCTTGATGTTCAGAATGCAATCCTGCTTGGGGAGAGGTACAGAGCAGCCTTCTCCCCCTGGTGCTTCAGCATTGCTGTCTGAGTGCTCAGACTGCTCCACCTCTGGCATCTCCTCAGACATTGCCAACAGGAACACAGTTAGCTCTAATTGCAGAAGGCCATTAGTTTTCTATGTGCATAAACACGTGTGCTGACCATGTGAAAATGAGCTTACAGAGCTGGAAAACAATAATTCCCCTATTTGCATAGCTTTCTTTCTCATCTTCCATGCAGACATAAGAGCCTGGACAGTGGCCACAAGCAAGAGAATCCAGTCAGAATCTGGAGAGCTCCAGAGGTCCGTTGGGGTTGAAGGAATATTTTACAGCTAGGCAAGGGGTTGTGTTCAATCTTGTCTCTCAGGAAGAGAGATACAAGCTAGGTTTCTTTGCAAAAAGGCATCCATGGGGATTCTCCACAAATGGCTTGCATTGAACAATTCTAGCCTTCACTAGTTCTATCAATAAACTTCAGTTCCACTTTTGTTCCCCAGGGCCTGAGAGTGTCGGATGTAACAAAATATCCCTTGTGCACAGGAGAGGTTCAGGATGAAGCAGAGGGACCAGTGGAGGAGCAGAGCTGGCAGAGGGTTGAGCCTATGTGAGCTCATAATAGCAAATGGATTTTGTGGGATTGTGGGATATCCAAGAGAGAGAAGTGGAACTGCTGTGCTCCCTGAAGAGCCTGTGCATGGAAAGACTGGATGAAGAGTTGAACAATGCACCTGAGTGTCAGGAGTCCTTACAGCTCCTCTCAAGCCAAGTGTTCCAGCATTGGAGACATACCAGCACCATGCTGCATCCACAGCACTGAGGGCTGCATCCACCCAGAAAAGCAGAGAAACCAGAGCGTTGTTGGGACTGGCCATTTCAGAACCACTGCAAGTCCCTTTTCAAGAGGTTGTCCACTCAACACTAACAGGAACAGACACACTCCAAAACACCAAAAACCTGGATGCATACAGTGAAATGAGGAGCCTGTTACAGGAGTGAAGAGCAAGGGGACAGAAGGACAATGGCCAGACACAGAGGGCATTGCATGTGCCATAAGGGTCTGGCAACCCAGAATCTTCCAGGTCTTCCCCTCCTCTTGCACAAACCTGCCAATGACACAGCTTCTTTCCTCTGCCCCAGCCTCATCTCACACCTACCCCCACCCTGGGATCTCCTGTGGCTGACACAGATGATTACATGGGCTGAGACTTGTCATGGGAATCCACAAATCAAGAGAAAGGCTCCTAGGCTGTGCTGTGGCCAATGGACCCCCTGCCTCTTTCAAGTTCCAGTTATTGCCTTCACAAGCCCAGGATGTGGTGGTGATTCTGACTGCTGGAGGAGTTGTTCCTCAGCTGGCTGGTGAAGAACTCTGCATGAGCTTAGCACAACAAACCTGCAACAAAGCCCAGACCGGGGAAGGTGGAGGAGGATGCAATTTCTCTCTTAGCTGTAGACACCCCAAAGTTGTGATGTACTATTGTTCTGGCCTCAAAAACATGGCAAGAAGTCCATCTGTGTCAGTCCTGGTCAGAGCTTGACATGCTCTGGTAAAAGCTTTACTCTGAAAGTATGGTTTTGTTTTATTTTTCTGGTTTTTGGGAGGGCAATGAAATTGCAAAATGGGAGGAAATAGTGGAAAAACATGTTCAGCAAGAACAGTACAAGCACAGCATGAGTGTGTCCCAAGAGCACTAGAGGAGAAGAAAGCAAAACGTGGCACATCATCCATTCCACCAAGATCCAACACACTGTCCCTCCAGTGAGAGCACTGAGCATAAAATCCACTTTTCCTCCAAAAAGCAGCCTAATTGATGCACAGGGGTGTGAGCACATTTCCATGGGGGAAGCGCTGTGGGTCTGTGTGTGTACAGGCAGGAAGGGGGTCCTGTGAAAATGGGGGCAAGAGGTGATGGGCAGTGGGCAGGGATCAGTGTCCTCCAGCAGGGCACTGGAGGGGAGCAGGGCTCAGGGGGGTTGGCACAGGGGCTGTAGAGAGAGGCATCTGCAAGGCACTGCACAACTCACTGAGCACTCAAGTTTCTGAGTGCTCAACAGCCAAAGCACTTGATGGGAGCTGTTATTTAAACAATCCAGTTGTTAATAAGTGGAACCTTTTAGTCCTAATTGATGAAGAACCACAAGCCTTCAAGTCTCCCAGAGCTCTTCAATTATAGATACTGCCCCAGAACTGCTGGGAGTGACTGAGCTGGTTCATGAGCTGCCACGGAGCTGCTCATGTCCATCACTTCATACAGCTCTGACAGTGCCCTGGTTTGTCAGTGCTGCCATGACTGGGCCTTCCTTTATGTACTCTGCAGAGGCAGATTCACCTACAGCCAGTCAAAGGCTCTGAACTCTGAAGCATAAGGGCTTTCTGTGCAGCTGTTTGCAGCAATTCTCTTCTCTGTCCACTGCAGGTTTCCACCCCACCTCCCACCCATCAGCTCACTGGCTCTGGTGGAGCTTGTCTGACTAATACAGACTTTGTAGCCAAACTACCATCAGGTGTTTCCAGTTTTTTTCCTATATCTTCCATAACTTTATTAATCTTTTCCCATCTGTGGCATGCTGGACAAGCCCAGAGATGCTTTGTTTCCATACCCAAGCTGAGCCAGGTCACCATGGTCAGAGCCCAGGTACTTACTGCCTTTAGCCAGGGTAAGGAGTTTTTTCTCCCTTGATTTTTCTCTCTGCTGCAAGGTACCATCACTGTAAACTACCTTCCTGTGTGTAGCCATGAATAAAAAGCATGCAGACAGGGGCCACTGAGAGGTGTGAGTGAGCCCTTCCCACTTTGTAATATATTTGATGAGTCAGCACACAGTAAGATATAGGAATTCATCTAAGAGGCACCAGCATCTTCTGAAGGCTCTGAAATCCTCTGGTTCACTGTTTGGAAAACCTCTGGCTCTGCCAAATTAAACATTCAGAATGTTAAGATCCTTTCCCACCCAAACCATTCTGTGATTCTGTGAAAATGGCTAAGGGATAACTACCCTTTGGATACCAAAAGGAAAAAAAAAAAAAAAAAAACCAACAACAAAACAAGATTGCTAGCCTGGATTCAGCTGCTGGACTCAAAGGCAAGGGGCTGGAGGCCAAGGTGAGGGGCAACGCAGCAGCCAATTCCTTTTCTAAACAAATATTTAACATGCCCGAGTCCCATCCATGGATTTATCCAATTGGGTGCACTCCTGCCAAACAGCAAGAGCCTCATGAATCAGTTTTCTAGCAGAAACATAGTGTCAAGAAATTCTTCATAAAGGCCCAAATCCCTGCACATTCTCAGAGAGTCTGCAATGCAAGCAAAGTCTCAAGGATGGAAATCATCTCATGGTTTTAAATCCATGTCTTGGACCCTCCTCTTTCTTCATAAGGAATTGTTTCCTATCTTCTGGTACAGCTGTGTGCCTTTGCTTTCAGACCTCTCATTTGTAACCCATGAAGATAAAAGAAGGATTAGAGGGAAGAGGGAATTCTGAGGTGGTAAAACAGAGTCTGAGCTGCTTCTCCACAGGCAGCCTATTCATTCTGCTGCCAATGTCTTGCAAGGACTTCAGCTGTCTGCTCCTGAAGCCACCTAGACATTAGTAAGCATTGTGGGGAAGGGAATGCTACTCATTCATGCTTTGTTATGCATTTCTAGACTCAAAAGTAAGCCACACTCTGGGTAGGAGCCGAAATGCCTCTTCCAGAGCAATCTCCATGTGTGTGAGCTGCCAGCCCAGCCCCAGTGGCCAGACCCCCCGAGGAAAAGGAAGTAAAAGGCATGCTGGCAAGAGACATCCTACAAGCCACTGCATGGGAGGGATGAGCTCTGCAGGTCACAGCTGCTGCCTGTGGGGAAGGCAGAGGGATTCTGTGTGCTGGTGGTCACCTCTGTTCCTGCTCCTCAGAGCTGATGAGACAAGCTCACCTCTGAGACGTTCAAAGGGCACATGGGCACACACATGACCCTTTCTCTGCTAGTGTCAGACCTTTTTCTTCACAGCCACAACTGGTTTACCTCCTCTAGTCTGTTCAGAACTCTTCAGTAAAGCTTTTAGCTCTCCTGCAGACCTTTTCTTCCTGAGTTTGAGGGCTCTTCCCTGACTTTCAAGCTTTTCTTTCTGTGAGAAGTGCTCAGGATAACTATTCTGCCATAGGCAGTAGGGATGTTAGTGGCTTCAACAGACTTAATCAATCACTAACAGTATTCAGGGCAGACTATAAAAATACCTTTGCACATTTTCATGCCAGGGCCTTCATATGGTTTCCATATGCAAATAATATGCCATGACATGCTCTTATTGGCATAATGGGAGAGCATACTGAATGAAATCCACACACATCCTCCCATCCTCTGAGGTTTACATCTTGGGTCTTGCTGCACTGTGCTGTCCCAGTTTCCCTCACATCTGTAGGCCAAGGGAATACCAGGCTGGAAAAGACAGTGATGCATCTCCTTCTATAAACAGGTTTCTTCCAGTATAATGTCCATCAAGTTTGGCTTCTCCATACCTGCTTCTTCCTAACGAGAAATCAGCCTTTATACCAAGCAATTTTGAAACATGAAAAAAGGAAAACATAAAAACCCCACAACATGGAAGCCCTATGTAACACATTTTGTTTTTAATGAGGAAGCCTTTGAGGCAGCTTTGAAGCAGCTGTGCCAGAAGAATGTGTGCAGAAGCTCTTTGCCCTTGGGCTGTCACTTTATCAAACCTCCAGAGAAAGCAGGAAAATTTCCATTGGGGCTCAGGGACGAGACTGCACAGAAAATCTTGGGTGCTAGGCAGGAGGCTAGGGTCAAAGTTATAGATCTGCTTTACATGGTCCTTTCACAGCTTAGCCTCTTGGACATTTGCCTCATACTTACTGCTGTGAGATTATTCTACAGCAGCAGCAGAGTAAAAGGGTGAAGTAAAGTCCAGCTCTCCAGATTGTGTGGGCGAGGGAGGGCTGCAAAAGCCACTAGATCATACCTGTAAAAACTAGAGCCTTTTGTTCAAAGAACTCTGTTGATGAAGGCAGACAGTGCAGGTCCCGTGGTGGCAGCAGAGGGCTGGTGGCACCACAGTAGGGTGGCTAGGAAAGCCCCAGCACTGTGGTGTTTGAGTAAAGGCTCCAGAAATGTTTGACCACTATATACACTTCTCTTCAGGCCCTACACAGATGGTTTATCCTGCCCGGGGTTTTCACTGTTCACCTTGCCAGCATTCCCCTTCCTGCCACGAGACCATACATTTTTTCTCCTTCTTAACACATGAGCTCTCTTTTTTTGTTGTGTATGGGATGGGGGTTTGTGCCTTTTTTGCTTTCGTCACCACAACAGCAAAAACTCCCTCCTGCAAGTAGCACTGACCTGCTCAGCAGGACCAGTCCTCCCTTGCAGGGATGAAGCAACCATGGCATGAAGAGAACCTGAGGTTTGAGTGGACTTCATGTTCCTGCAATCAATCCAGCCTTAATAAGAGCCTCTGCAGCCCCACACCACCTCCACCAGCACTGAACCCGTGCTGTCACACGCCAGCATACATAATAATACACAGAAGCAGGGCACCTAGGGACTTGGTCCTTTTGAGGCTGCATTTGTTCTCACACTGTTCCCCTTGCTTAGGGATCAGCTGCCCTGGTGCCCCCAGCTCTGGCACTTGCTCACACTGCTGCTGATAGAGGTGAGTGTTGTCGCACAGCACAGCAGCCATGTCCCAGACTTGTTCACTGCCACTGCAGTGTGCAAAGCTGCAGACAGCAGAGCTGCCCTTACTTGATGCTTTGTGGCTGTGAAATCTACAAGCAGAGGAGATCTGTGTCATGTTGCAGCTATAGCAGCCTTTTTGACAAACAGATAATTAGATCCTATATTCTCTGTCTCTGGGTCCTGCAGCCAGCTGATCATACAGACCACAGACTGCCCTGAGGACCTACAGAAAGGGGAAACACACTCATCTCTGAGGAGGATGTGGGTCCATGTGGGTACTGGAGGGCTCTGAAGTTGGCAAGGTCGCTTGTGGGCAGGAAAGAGCTGTGCTTTTGGATGGTTTGAACTCCGTGGGGGTGGTGATCTGGCAGCAGCGATAGCAGTGTGTCAGCTGGGTGCAGAGCCAGGTCAGAGCCTGCGAGGCACACGGCAGTGAGGCAAAAAGAGAAAGAATTGAAGTGTGCTTGTGGGGAATTGCAGATGCTTGTGAAGTATAGGGAAGGAAGAGAGAAGGTGTAGAGGCTGTGTGTGCAGGGGTAGGTCCAGCTCTCAACATAGCCAGCCGTTCACTGTGCTCCACAAGCCACACAGCAGAGCTTTCTTTTGACCTAGGAAGAGAGTGGTGAGTGATTTCCCATGCTCAGACAGCTTTTGGAAAAGAGAGAGGTAGGTCACTGTCTTCTGCCCCTGTCACAAACATTAATTTCCTTGAGAAAAGTTAGACACAGAGATTTATAATGATCCTGTGCCTTGAAAATTTGCAATTGTGTTTCGGGTGACTGAAGCTTGCTCGAGACACTCAGCAGGCATGTCAGTGATATGAGACCTTGGACTGTAGCATAAAATAAAATAAATCAGTGTTCAGCAAGGGATAAGTGAAGCTGCCAAAAGATGAAACTGATCTCTGTTCTTGCAAATGGAGTTTACACATTTGAATTCCCAATTCCCATCACACAACAGGGACCATTTCAACATGTGCAGACTGTGACACAGAGGAGCTCTCATCATTGCAGTGCCACACAGAGAACGGGTCACATGAATTTCTCTTCCTGGAAAAGAGAATAGGGGGAGCAGATAGTGTAAGCCTCTGTCAAGTTAAGGTTCACTGTGTCTTCGTGCCACTGTGCAGGGTACACCACATATTACAGCCTGCTGCAACCCTTGAGCTCATGAAAGCCATTCTGGAGGGCTTGCATTTGATCCTCGCAGGGCTGGTCATGATAGCAAAGCTGTCCCATTTCGAGTTTCAGTTTGTGTCATGGAGATGACATGTACAGCCACACGGACAGAGGTGAGAGCTGGCAGGTTGAGAGGCAGCGGAGGCATGCAATACAGATCTTGCCTAAAAATGCACAGGCACTGAAAAACCCTGCAAGCTGGATATCAATGCCAGGGTGTGCATGTCAGCAGGATTGCCATTCAGCAGTGAGTGCAAACAGCAAGGCAAAAGTTTTTAGAGGATTTTCTGCTCTGGATGAGAATCCCACATAGGAAAGGTGCCCTGTTTCTGCCATAAACTAGCTAGCAGACTACGACATTGATGATCCCATTAGAGAATGCACTAAGGAAATAAACAGTATTATACAAATCTGAAGCATTTTAAAATTTTAAAGAGTGGGCCATCTGAAATATAATTAATGGTCAAAAATAGCAGAAGGGGACCTCTTGACCTTGGAATCACCATGAATACTTGTAATGGCAGCGAGGACTGTGCTGCTGATGGGCAGAATCAGATGACTGCTGGGCCTGAGCTGGCTTGCTTTTTAACGTTAACTCTCAGCTGAGATGTGTCTGTAGCAGTGGCCACAACAGCACAGCACTTGGGAAAAATAAATGTTTTAACACTCTAGCTGACAACTGCTTAAGGTTACTTACTGCCCACACTGAAGCACAAGCTAACACTGCAGGAACAAATACACACCTAATTAAAAAAGCCGTGGTAAATAGGGCAGGGACACAGCGGTGGCTAGGCTGCCTTGCACTAAAGCAGAGACAACCTCAGCACAGCTGAACAGTGTCCAGGCATAATGGCTCTGCGTCGTGCATGCTAGAAAACCATTGGAGAGAAATGTTGTTCTCAGCAGAAAGAAATGTAAAATGAGTTAACTAAATGTCTCTGAAGGACAAAACCCTGCTGATGATTTAAATAGCTGTTTTGAAACCAGCCTTCACCACAAACTGGTTTGTGATTGACAGAAAGAAAGGAACAAAGAAGCAAAGGAAACATGACAGATCAAGCCAAGCATATCTACATCACAGCAAGCACTTCTTTTGATAAAAATAATTTTCTGAAATGGCCTCCCAGGGGGTCCATAGAGCGAAACTAAAAGCCTAACATCTTTGCCTTTACCAAGACAAATTACAGAAGTAGAGTTTGTAGTAGGCAGCCTCACCTGGGTGTAGTTTGCAGAATGAGTTGCCAGTGACGACGTTACTGTTGACCTGGGATGTTACACACAGAAATAGAGCTCCCTTTGGCACTCACCAAAAGGATTGTGGCTGCATTTTCTTAAAATTCCTTCTTTCCCTTTTTTTTTTGTCATCAACAGAACTTTATGCATTTTTCTCTGCTGCGTGCCAAGATAAGACTGTTTAATGGAGCATAAACAAACAAATGAATAAGATTATTTAAAAAGAACTGCTGTGAAAAAAGCAGCTAAAAATCCTGGAAAGACATTAGTAATGGGAAAGAAATCTGCTAAAATGCAGGACTTTAAATAATGGGTAAAGTAATACTTGCACAAGGTCTTTCTGCTTTGTTGCAGCTGAGTTGCTGCAACTGAACTCATATCAGGAAAGGCTGAGAATGCTGTGGCTGTTCACCCTGGAGAAGAGAAGGCTCAGGGCCATCTTGTCAGTGTGCACAAATGGCTGAAAGGGGAGTGCAAAGACATTGGAGCCTGGCTCTTCTCAGTGGTGAACATTGACCAGAGACAGTGGGCACAAACTAAAACACAGGCAGTTTCCTCAGAACATCAGGAGACACTTCTTCACCTGAGCACTGGCATGGGTTTCCCAGAGAGGCTGCAGCATCTTCATCCATGAAGGCACTCAAAAGCCATCTGGGTTGGTCCAGAACAATGCTCGAGAGGTCCTTGGCACTGCCTGATGAGCGAGGCCAGAAAAAAATGACCTCCGAGGCCCCTTCCTACCTCAGACATTCTGTGCTTCGGTGAACCTAACTGGCAAGAGGAAAAGCCTTGGAGAAGTAAAAGAAGATGCCAAAGATAACTGTTTGAAGATTGACAGTCCACGGTGTTATGCAGTGTGAGATCACAGAGAAGGAGCTATTGGAAAGGTTGTCAATCTATGGCATCAACAAAAATCCTAAAGACAAATTGGCAAAGGATCCGTGATGTTCCTAGAGGTTACTAATTGTCCATGGTCCAGCTACTGTTCAGATTGAATGAAACAGGAAAAAACTATTCTCATTTCTATGAAGCAAGCTTTGCACAACAAGGAATGAGGGCTAATGGAAGTAAAAAATTGCGGGGGTTTTGTACCAAGTTTTGGGTGCATTCCTAATAAGTAGTGATTCATTTGTGTGTTCCTCTTCGATGTGTCATTCCAAGCACACCATCAATGCAGAGTCAAATCAGGCAAACGAGAAATCCATACAAATGACAAGGGTGCTGGATAGATCAAGTCCTATTGGATTCAAGTGATCTGTCTCAGAACAGAACAAAATATCTGGCAGCACATTATGAGATTCACTATTTCAGAGATTCTTGAACAGGAATTCTGCCATTGTCTAAAATGTTTTTGGATCCAAGATTAATTAATACCGAAGTTGCTACAAAATAAACCTATGTGCCAGAAGACACAGAAGACCTCTCTAAAAAGAGGGTCAAACTCTTACTTGCTAGACAAATGAGAAAGAATTTGATGTGTCATAACCACTAAATGAGAGCATGTGACAAAAGTGACCATGACATGTTTGTATAAAGACAAACTACATCAACAGAGTTTGAAATAGAAGGCTGTGCATGAATCTAGTTTAAAACACAGCCTGCCACTGATGAAATCACAGCATGATCAAAGGTCCAAGGGCAGGGCAAATAGATTTTGAAAGAAAAAAGCTGGCTGGTAAAACACCTCTGCCATCCACATCTAGGTTGCATGTCTGAGATGTCCTTAGAGGTACCCCCTGAGAGAAACAGAAAATTGCACCTCCCTTTCCAGGACTCATACAATGTCAGTAATGTTGCTCTGTGTCTGCAGAACCCAGTCCTTCATGGCATGAAATGAAGTTCTCCACCTACTGGAAACAAGCTGGCCAAAGTGCACAGAAAGGACAAATTTGCTAAACCAGGAATGATTTGCTGATCAGAATAATGCCCTTTTCCCACTATCTGACTTTTGTTGGCTGGACTGAAATTATCTCTAGTATTATTTTTTGATTACAGGCTTGATATGCTCTTAGGTGTTTTAATAAAATAACAGAATGTCACATTAACAAAGAGGAACCAAAATGTGTGTCACTGAGGAGTCACTTATACTCCCATATTACAGTGGGAAAACAGGGAGATTTTTCAGGCACACAGGTATTTCTTTGTGCTTGAAAGCAGCAAGCTTGAAAGGCTTGTCTCAAGGCCCCTTTGCACCTCTTCTACAGGATTAAGAAAAGCTAAGACTTCTCCTCCTATCAGTTCTGCCTCCTGCACATCCATAGCCCCTCACTTTTATGGCTGAGTGACTGGATCACCTGTGTACACGGCAGATACAACTGGCCTTCAGGCCGAGTGTGTTTGCACTGTCCCTGCTGCAGCTCTCCTTGAGCAGACACACAAGCCTGCTTCCCCATCCTTGCAGCCACAAGGACACAGGACAGCGTGGAATTGGCTTGTGTTCCTTCTGTGCCTGTCACAAGAAGAGCAGTGCCAGGGGACTTCATGCCACGTGTCAGTTCCCTTTGTAATATTCTTCCCTTCCAGTGTTTCCATTCAGGACCCTTCAGCATTTAACAAAGCAAAGCAGCTGAAGTAAGAACAGTACAGGAGTGCAAGCAAAATGTCTAAATGCATCCAAATAGGAAAAGCAGCTCTAACACTTACCAGCTGGTCACATATATACCCTGCCAGGAGGAGAATAGATCCCATGTTACTCCCAAGGGCAAGGAATTCCCATGCAGAGCTGCCTCTAGCTGCTAACCCACTCCATGAGTTTGCTTTTGTTTTGGGATTAATTTTCAAGAGTGCCCATGTGTATGACTGTTTGTTTCTAAAAACATTTAGCCTACCCTTTTGAGTTCTGCTTTTCTTCCACTGGAAGATAAAAGCCCCACAAGGGACTGAGTCCCCACTGAAGTGCTTATGAATGTGATGTAGGTGGCTAAAACATATTGTTTAATTTCAAGAAGCTCACACTGTGTTTGTGCTGTGGCACATCTTTGGAGACAACCTCAGCACATAGCAAAGTTCCCACCTGCTAGCTGCTGCACAAACACAGACAAGAGCTCATCCCTCCTGTATGAGTCCTGCACACCAGAGATGGTGAAAAGCTGCTGGCACAGCAAGATTTCCAGAGGAGGCACAGCTCATTAGATGGGGAAGAGGCAGGAGAGCCAACACAGGGACCCAGAGAGGAGATCCCCTTCTGAGGAAATCTCCTTCTGAAGCCTCGCACCTGTGCCCTGGCAGCTGCTCTGCTTTCCTGGCCTCTCAGCAGTAGGATAATCAGTGGTTATGGCATATCCACTGCCTAGCCCCTCTCAAGGACTTGTTTAACCATCACAGAAAGAGAAGTCTGAGGCCAGAGAAACCCTGGAATAAGATGGAGCAGAGAAGGAGCAGATACAGGCCTCTTCTCCAGCTGCTTT